>OZ024908.1:64020729-64160846 GCA_964017125.1 Flabesymbios commensalis
ACACTAATTGGGAATGCAGGATTGACATTGAAACAGGCTATATATATATATATATATATATATATATATATAATATATGTGTGTGTGTGTCTGTTGGTGCAGCCTAGCAACCTGAGATATTACCCCAATGGTAATGTCTCGGGTTTGCTGGCTGGTAACAACCTTAGTGATAGCAGACAAACTAGTATTTGCAGGCTTATTTGTAATTATGTCTACCTACAATGTTAAGCATACCGCTGATTTAATTCAGGCGAGTACGATAGTCTCCCATTATAAACAATGACAAGGGTTATTGTGCACAGACACAAGTGACAAATCCTCAAATGAGGCAGTTTTTTTTTTAAAACAAAACAGAATACATTCAGCAGGTATTGATAATAACACAAGATTATATGACTAGATACTTCATAAAGAATAAATGAACAACAACAGTAGTAAGCGGTATAAAAACAGAATTTACCGGATAAAATACTTAAAACGCGGCTGCTGCAAAGACAATATTGCGCACTTGTGACCTATAGACTCCTATCTGCCACTCTGATGAGTGATGAGATAGGAACCCTTTAGGTCCGAGGGGATGATATCTAAATTCAGGATCACAACCCAGTCCCAGGAACTAGTGGAGATTACGGTGAGAAGATACAGCATATATTAAAGCGCTATATATAGACATGATAAATATTCACTCTTTTTCATATCTAGCATAAGATACTGAAAAAACTAGACCCAAATTTATATTATGTATAATGGTATTCAGCCTCGTAACACATCCACTAGGATGTATACACAATGCATAGTCAAACCTTATTAACCCTTAGAAAGCAAAACTATTTTTATACAAACGTTATTATTTATCATGACGCTTAAAGCTAATAAGTGTGTCAAAAATTCAATCTTAAGCCTATTTTGGTACTTTACCAATCAATTAATTGTTTATTTCACCAGGAAGATTTGAAAAAAACTTGCCTCAACTTTGACAGCTAATTTTGACCAACTTCATGTTGTGGATCATTCAGACAACTGGAAAATGGGTGAAAAAGTAACTTTGTGAAATTAATGAAAATTCTGCACAAAAATGTCCTAATCGCGATTTAGGATACATTTATCGAGATGGACAAATAAAAAATATGAGATTACTTGCGTTGTTTGTTCTTTTTAAGAGAAAAACTGCCAGGTCTTTAGCTTAATAATATGACGATATGATGTAAACATGTCCATAGACTAGAACTACAAAACTTTTTTAATTTTTGTGCTGTGCACTCACCAGTTAGGCTAGATATAGAGACAAAATTCCTGATTTCTAATTATTGACAACCATGTCAAACATAGGAAATACAGGCTATATCTAGCCTAACTGGTAAGTGCGCAGCACAAAAATTAAAAATCTTCTGTTAGTATTATAAGTATTATAAGGGATATGACTCATTTTAACAAATATATGTTTTTGTCACATTGTGCTCTGAAATCTGCTTAGTTAATTGACACCTTAGGAAGCAAACACAAATCACTTGTATAGCATTTGAACAATGTCGTCCCAATGTCTTCAACGTTGGTCCAACATTGTACAAATGTTATACAAATGTTTTGTGTTTGCTGGGTAGCACCGAGATGACGATTATACACTTCTCTGTAATAAATTGTTACCTCCCAGAGTGAATATTTAAACCTTGTAATGCTGAGTTGTTTGTGAGTATTTTTCATTCAGTCGAAGATGGAATTTCTAATGCAATTTCCAACTTCAAATAAATGAGAAATAATGTTATTTGTGAAAAATAGACATCTCCCAAATTGAAGTACCCAGTACAGATCAGGGCTTTCCCCAGGAAAAAAAAAAATAGAGCAGAGCGATTTTGAAAAGTGTGCTGTCGGAGTTGTGAACCAGTGATGCCCGAAGCGCGCACCCCAGAGACGCGCGGTTCCAGGGGGTCCGGAAGTATGCCCCCTGAATTTTTTTAAGTGAAGTCTGCATTCTGGCAGAATCTTGAGATAATTTCCATGGACCAATAATTATAAAAAAATTATTATAATTATTATTATTTTTTTTTTTTTTTAGCATTTTGTCAGCGCAGTGCTGAGATAAAACAGCACGGCACAGTGCCGCGAATCCGCACTTTGGGGAAAGCCCTGTATACCACAAGATATGTTACAAATTTAGTGGTATTTTTTTTGTCTGAAATAAGCTTGAAAACATATATAATATATACAGTCTCTGCTGCACAAGGGTTCAGCATTATATGTGGGCTTTCAGCTAGAAATTTAATAACCACAAGACTACTTACATAACACTAACTTAAAGCGTGTTTCACAACGCTCTTTTGCAACAACAAAATGTTTAACAGAGATTTTTGTTTAACAGACTATGATACAATGCATACAGCTCTTAACAATAACACTTGCTCCGTTCAGATAAATCACAATGTTTGGACTTTTCTCAATTACGAGTCAACACAAAACTATAATTGATCCAATAATTATTTCTGTACAAAACAGAATTTTATTGCACTTTCAAGGCAGAAAAAGTATATCCTGTAATGGGTAGTCTCTAAATTCACAGTCTTTCATTGATAATTTTACCCAATAAGATATCAATCTAATAACTATAACTCCTAACCCTTGTACGGCTGAATTTTTTGTGAGTAATTTTTATTCATTTGAAGCTGGAATTGCTGACACAATTTCCAGCTTTAAATGAATGAAAAATAATATTATTTATGAAAAATAGATGTCAGCAATATTGAATTATTGGATTAACTGAACATCAACCAAAAAACTATTTTATCAAATGTAATGATATTTCTATTGATCTAAAACATGCTTGAAACCGGTTCCAGTAGTACAAGGGTTAGATTTCTTTGCCAAAAAATTGACTACATCAGCGACCGGTTTTA
The DNA here is from genome assembly GCA_964017125.1 of Flabesymbios commensalis. NCBI lineage: Eukaryota > Metazoa > Annelida > Polychaeta > Terebellida > Flabelligeridae > Flabesymbios > Flabesymbios commensalis. Next base: position 64,023,618 of record OZ024908.1, read on the forward strand.
TCCCCATGAAATAAGCAGACAGCCTAAACCAAAAAGTCAATGCTGCAATATGCTGACATATAACAAGAAAATATGGTGTGATAGTAACTGCATAATAGTATTAGATAATTCAATCAAAATCATTTTTTATCTGAAACACGAGCAACATAAACAATTGCATTTCCCTTTTACCCTGCTGCTCCATTTACTAAACTGTACATGGCAAGTACCGGTAATGATAAACACAGTCAAGACGGCACCAAAATAACAATATCAAAGGCTTAAATTCTACTCTATTACCTAGACTACACCATCACTTTGACCTTGTACATCTATCACCTCATTGCAAAATTTTATAACAACTAATACAGACTCATATACTTTGATTAACTTTCCTGCTTGATGATATTTCCATTTGGAATTTTTTTCAACTTTTTAATATAATAAATATTTTTGTTATGCTGGACAACACAATGTATGTTGTGCATTCTCGTGTGCAGGGGTTGTGTCTGAGTGTGACGGATTATAGACCTCAGATTGGTCCAGGGTGCGGTGTCTACCATTCCGAGGTCGAAGACAAAATCACCCAGAATACACACCAATAAAATAAGTGGTTAAAATTGTAAATTTCTTCGTTATGGTGCAAGAGTCAGCAGCACTGGATGATATGAAAGAAAATAAATGACCCCCTCCTTTGATATTACCATGGCATTGACCCGCGTACAGTGTTGTACTGCTGCATTCAAAGCAAACACGCAGCAATGACCCATTGTTGTTTTGATGTTGGACCGACGTCTAAGACGGCTGGCCAACATTAAAACGACATTGGGTCAAGGCCTCGTGATTGCTGGGTTGTTTGTTTCTAATTTTCATCCATTTGAAGCTAGAATTGCCGAGGTAATTTCCAGCTTCAAACGAGGACAAAATATATCATTACCATGATCATCTTTCAAATTGAATTATTTGATTATTAAACAACCAATATGGTTCCAGTAGTACAAGGGTCAACCCTTATCCTGCTAAGTTACTTTATATGGTTGAAAATTAGTCATATTTGTTTAATTTGAGATCGAATAAATCTTGATGTGTAGACACATATTTAATTCCCAATAACAGTGATTGAACCCTTTCTCCACCTGAGCCCATTTTTGTGGGCTGAATGCCATAGCATTCAGCACACAAAATCGGGCTTTGGTGGTGAAAGGGTTAAGCAGCTAATAAAACAGTTGATAGCAGGATAAGGGTTAATAGACAACTGGTACTACTTACATTAGCTGTCAACTTTGATATTTTAACCTTCAGCAAACGCAAAAAAAATGTATAGCATTTGTAAGATGTTGGACCAATGACCAAGATGTTGGGCCGACGTTGTACAACTGTTATACAAATGTTTTGTGTTTGCTGGCCCACAATACAAGTTAATACATGTTTGTCAAATTAGTATGTGAGGATGGATTTCTGTGCTCTTTGGTACTTAAAGAGTTGAAGGCACAAATCTGTTCTAAATCATAAGTACAAACTAAGACTAGCTGACAATGCCAGAATATTTCACATCACTGACAAATTAATCCATTAATGCTAGGCCTATGTATGGGTAGTGATTTGAGAGGTGACTATTTGGAAAATAAAATTAGTGATTATCACTATCGATTTCATTTGAAAATTTATTGTGCTCCAATGAAAATTACAATTATGTTCTATTTTACTCTTGAGTTTCACTGATGTGACAAACAATGAAATGTTGTATTCAGAATCTGAACTTTTAGGCTAGGTAGAGGTCATTCCTGCTAATCATGCTAATAGACAGAAGTCTGCATACAAACTGTTTCCAGATAAAAGACGAAAGATTTTCATAGATAAAGAGCACCATGACACTACTTGTATTTAAATTCATTAAAAATTATTCTAAAATTAATTTCAGAAAAAATACTACAATACATCATGTTTTGAGCTTTCAAATTGACATATTACACATATACTTTGTTCGGGAATTTCCGATCAAAGTCAGTTAAAATTTGATGAAAACGGTGCTCGTAGTTAAAGGGCTCAACAAATTCCACTGCTCTGACAATTACATCTATTTGATGTCTACCTTTTCTTAGTTTTATTTAAAATAATTTTTTTCGTAATTTAAGCTGCACTAAAACAACGAATAGTCGAGAACATTGCATATATAAAGTACACTGGTTATAGGAATAAGCCATGCAATATAAGCAAAATTGTCACAATCATACAAACCATACTTATTTTAAAGCACCAACTCTCCCCTCAAAACCGCAGTGCCAACATTTATTCTGTCATAATGGTGTTATTTGGAATTATTTGGAAATAAATATATAAAATCACACATTTATGACTAAAATTGAAAGTGTAAATCCACTCAAACCTCGCATGCCCATTGGGGTTAAGTAGGTATGTTTGCTATAATTTTGATTATTAAAACCCTTCAAGCATCATTTTACATCCCTGAAAACAGACTTAATTTTCGTACAACCAAGGGTTCTAGAATGAATATTTCTATGAAAGTGGTTTACCAATATATGGCAATTTCTTCACTTTCTCACCAACATCAAATCATCATCCACTACAAGTCGAGAATTGCGACAGCAATTTGCGGCTTGTAGTGGATGAAGATGACAATGGTAAATTCAGGCTTGAAAGGTTTGAACAGCCCCTAATTAAGTCTACTTTGTCTTTCTTACAGAAGTGAAGATACTAATGGAGTAAAATAAAATTGATGCCTCACTTATATGCTTCACAATATATAATTGTCAATCATAGAACACATTATGTAATCTGTTGAGTGGTGTGGAAAATATGTAATAAGCATCTAACAGAAAAAGAATAAGGTATGTGTCACAATTGTTTCAAAGATAAAATATTATGACTAAATACTCTGTATTTAAGCAGTCCGATAGAAAATACTTCATAATATATAGAATCTTATTACTGTCATTATAGCACAAGAGATGAGTAACATGCAGACGAAAAAAATACACATAACATGAGATTCCATCATTTTATCCTTTATAATAAAGTTAACAAAAACAAGAATATACCGTATATCCCCGCGTATAGTGCGACGCCATGTATAATACGAGTTGAGATTTGAGGCCTCGGATGACCTGAAAAACGTCTACCCCTCTGTATAATACGACCTCAAATTTTGGATGTCGGCAGCGTCCCGGTCGGCAGCGTTCCGGGCCATCTAAATGTGAGGCATGGATATTATCTTATTCTACTAAATAGCACCGTAACAACTGTATAGACGATGCTCAATGACGGGAACAGCGGCAACAGTACAGCTCTGCAAAACCAAAGGGCAATATCTGCTTACTTATAAAGTAAGCAGATACTGTATTTTCATTTTCCACGGCAGAGTGGATGTCATCGGGACTGTCTCGATCGGCAGACATTCTGAGGCCTGCATAGGCTACATATATATACACACAGATTTTAAAATACCCGCATTTATATTTCGCCGACAAATTTATATTATTTTAATTTATCTATTACAAAGACCATATTTTAATATCGTCGTGCTCAAATAAGAGCATTCCATAATGAAATGTGATTGTAAAACATTTGCAGACTAGCCGCACTGTCTAGACCATGCTGGACACAAGAGGTGTTTGGTTGTATAAGGTGTCAGGGTGCAATAACACAGCAGCGCTCCATGAACTACAGCTAACAGATACCACCATTTGCTCATTACCGCATCAGCCGCGGCAACAGCGGTAGGCGTTAATGTTATCACAGCAATATGGACATTCTGAGGCCTACATGTATAGAATTTGCGATAGGAGATATAATCAGTGATATCTTGTTATATTTCGTCAACGCATTCTCTCATTCCAATATGAAAATATCATGTTCAGATTTGCCGTACACAATAGAACACGAGTCCCATATGAAAGGCGATCTTAGATTAAATCATTATTAATATAAATGAGCAGGTCAGGAGTGTGAATTGGTTGCAGACTAACGGCGTTATTTTTCTGCCCGTGGTTGTCAAAGGTGCCACGCGCGTCGGCGGGAATGTAAGACGGTGGATCCCAGCAAACACGACACATTAACCCAATGCTGGAACATTGTTGTGTCAGCGTCGACGACGGTGGCCCAACAATGTACCAGCATTGGGTGAACGTCTCTTGTTTGCTACTAGTTGGAAAGGCACAGTCTTGTTGTATCGTGTGTATAGGCCTGCTTACCAAACACGCTGACTGGCCTATACGTTCTACCGCTAGAGAACTTACCGCTGAACTTACCGCTAGAGAGCTAAAAATTTGTTTAAATTCTACATCTATGTATAATACGAGGTGCCTTTTTGCGACATTAATAGCTAAGAAAAAACATCGCATTATACACGGGGATATACGGTAAACAATTAATAACTGTCCATATCCTCCAACAATTCACCTTCTATCATACAAACTAGTTTCTATACATTTTTTACATAATTATTAAATAAGTCTAGGAAAGGTTTATGTACAAGAGACATGTGGTACAAGCACCTCAGCGTATCATAGACCAGCGTATGATGTCTGCTTTACTATGCATAATTGTAACGTACTAATAGTGTACAGTCCATGTACACATTGCTTAACAAGTATCTACATAATATCAACATTATTAACAAAATCAACACTGATAAGTAACTTAACCCTTTTCCTGCTGAATTGCTTCAATTGTATTTTTCGTCATTTGAAGCTGGAATTGCTAACGCAATTTCCAGCTTCAAATGACGAAAAATATTACTATTTATGAAAAATAGACATGTCTAAAATTAAATTATTGCATCATCTAAGCATCTACTAAGAACTATTTTATTAAAATTAAGATATTTTTATTGATCTAAAACACCCTAACCCCGTATATATCCGGGCATAGCAGGACAAGGGTTAAGCAATCAGTCTCTACATCTTCATTAACAACCACTAAATAGCCATACACCAAACAATATCTTGGATGCCTTCACCTGCTACTTCTTAGTGCTCAATTATCACCAATTTAGATCATTGAATGAAGTAAATGGACTCTTGTTGATAAGAAGATTAAATAGAATCTGTACAGCAGAATCAATAATGGCAGGCCTTGTCAATGTTGCAGGGCTATCACTGCACTGACAGTCAAGCCTCCCTCCCAAATGGGGGCTACCATTTAGTTTAAATGCTAGTTGCGGTTCTGGACAGTGTTTAGAAATATTTTATAACCAATTGCTGGATCAATGTTGGAAATATTCGGTCTCAAATTAGAAAAATATGGGTAATTTTGATCCACTTGAAGTTGTGGGTCGCAGTAGTGAGACACAACTTAAGTTATGTAATTCACCGGTTTAAGGTGGCTGCTCACATACTATAATAGGCTTATGCACTTGTGTTTTGAAAGCGAGGTAACGTTGTCAGTTTATTTTAAAGATTTATAATGATATTATCACATTGAGCACATTGCACTTGTACACTCACAGCATATTAGACGCAATATTTGCTTAAACCAAAAAAACACAGGACATAAACCCAAAGTAAGTTGAATTTGGCCCATAATCTTTGACGCTAGCCTGACATTTAACCGACATTGTGTTAGTGGTCCAGTGTTTGCTGGGAATACCACATGCCTTGCAAATTTGTTCCGTACAAGATGATATGCAATATAGATTGATAAACTTGTATCTATACATAATAAATCATGTGTTGGTTATTGACCCTTTAACCCTTAACCCTTTCACCACTGAAGCCTGTTTTTATGTGCATTCAGCACATAAAAACGGGCTTCAGTGGTGAAAGGGTTAAACCGCCGGTACCGATTACAGTCGTTTTTTTACCTTTCTTATTGACTATCAGCTTTAAAACATGTTAAAGATAAAACATGATACCAAGCAGTAAGATTTGAAATTAGTTTACCTTCATTTTGTCGAATCTGAATAATTTTCACTCACTTGAAGTTGTGGATCACGTCAGCGAGACACAACTTCAAGTGGGTGAAAATTCGTTTATGATGATTTCAAACTGAAAAAAATATTTCAGCGCTCTAAGGGTTAACCCTTTCAGGCCTGAATTTACCATTGTCATCTTCATCCACTACAAGACGCGAATGACTTGTAATGAACGGAGATGATATGAATTGGGTGGCAAATGAACAAAATGTATTGTTATTATTTAACCCCTTTCACCGCGGACGTCGCCAAAATGTCGCCTTTTTTAGTTAAAAAAATTAATTAATTCAGCGCCCAGGCAATTTATGACGTCATAATTCCGCGGTGAAAGGGTTAAAATAATCCATCAAAATTTTCGTTCAAAAACGGGAAATCAAGTCATCTTTCAGAGATGTGAAATGATGCTTTTATGCATCGTGAGGGCTTAAAGGGTTAACCATGAAAGTACTAGTAGCATCTATAGCCGTTTTTAGATTTTAATTGTCCTTTGACCAAAAAATTGGAAGGAAAAAAGAGCAATAAATCTGTGAGAGTAGCATATGTTTAGATTTAAATTCTACAAACTAAACCAATTTTTGCCCACTTGAAGTTGTGGGTCGCGGTAGCGAGACACAACTTCAACTGAGTAAAAATACTTTACCTTCACACTTCACTCAATAATGATAGTGACTACCAAATAGGACTGGGTAAGATAATACGTCACAAAACAGACACTTTGAACTTTTGGCTCATTCAATGCCCTGTTCCTAACAGATATTTGATATGACTATAATGTATTGTTACAGATAGCTCAGCTATGTTGAGATATGAACATCAAAGTGGTAAGGAGTGAAAACTATGATCAGAGCATCCCCAGCTGACACAATACGTAAAATCAATGCTGGTTTAAGGTTGGTCCAGCGTCATAGACGGTGGACCAATGTTAAACCAACATTGATTTAGCGTCTCGCGTCTGCTGGGGCGGCATACCGGCAGGGCCTCTATAGGCCGTTAGCAACTCGTCAACTCAGAACCGGCTCAACATAGGAGCTGTTGCTCTAGCACGCGGCTGAATCAACACGGAGCCTTTACTATCAGTTAGCTGGGATCAGGTTTTAGCTTGCTTATGTGCTCTGAATTCAGCTGTTCTCTCAAGTCTTTTGTAGCAACCAGAGCAGAAGAAATGAGTGACCTCTGTGCCGTAGAATGTGCACCCCTCTGTGCGACACTGCTGCTGGTAGTGATTACGAGGGTCTGTTTGGGGTAATACCTTGGCCACAAAGCTAGGATCCACCAGTGGTCGCTTGTCCATATCCTGCTGTGTATTCACTTGGGCACGCTGGATGTTCTCATTTTTAATACGAAAAGCATTACGACTCTGCATATTACTGAACTCGGGCCGCAGTGGCGGTTCTTCAAAGTCATCTATATAATTCGCTCGTATCGCTGGAGGCAGATTCATCATCTCTTTGTGCACAATTTTATAATCACGACCAGAATTTTCATTAACATTGCGTAGATTATTGACCATGCATGGCCCACTAGTAGCTGGGGGATTGGATGATTTGTCACCGCTGTGAACATTACTGACAGACTCGTCATAGAATGTGGAGCGAGCAAGTTCTAGAGCAGGTTTTTTATCTGTGCGGTTTAGTCTGGCATTGTTTAGGTGTTCTGGACTACTGTGTTGTGGATGGGATTGCCGAGGAACCATTACAGGTTCACAGCCATCTATAACATCTACGTCAGAGTTATGCTGCTCCTCCTTCAATGTATAGAACTTGGACTTGCCCTCATTAATAAGTGTATCTTGGCGACGGAAGTTGACTAGGGGAGCCTGTGCGTTCACAGATTGTGCTCCATGTGACGATGACTTTTGGGAGAGTTCTTGTTCTTTTTGTCGATTATAACATGCCTGACACAGGTAGCTGGTAGAGGCTGTGCCTCGACCAAAACATTCCGGATTCACACATTGTACTGGCTGATGTTCGAGTCTGCGCTTCTCAGCGATACGCTTCATCTCCTCATCCTGCTGCCTTCTCAGGTCTCGATCTGCTTCAAAGCGATTCCGTGCTTCCTGTAAATAATTCTGCACCAAATCCTCTTGATACCCGAGCCTCTTAAATAACAGAAGACCACATAGAACATGGTCCCGGTCACTTAACATTTCCACTGTCAAACTTCCCCGCTTTGTTGTTTGTGTAACGGTCCCCATACCACGATTGTTCTTCTTTTTGTCAGCATCTTTCCCCGTCTTGTGACTACCGAGATTCTTCAGTTTTTTGCTCATTGTTTTACCAATACTACCAAATGATTTCGCAACAGTTTGCATTTGCTTTGCAACTTTTTTCTTGTCTTTTTCACCATTTATTTTGTCTTTGTCTTTACTACTGCCACTACTGTTACTGCTCTCATCTGAGTCCACGGAACAAGTTCTGGTGACGACACTTTTACTGAGGGGCCCGTTCAGTGGACCGTTCAGCTTCTCAGGAGGTGTGTCAGTGTTGTTGATCTGTGGCTCGGGAGTGGACACCGGGATTGATATGCACTCCACGTCCAGGTACTGCCTCACCAGAGTCAATTTACTGTCCATGGCCAGCTCCAGATTCTTCATTTTACGCGTGTCGTTCTCGTCTTTACCCCAGATGAAGTGTGTGCCTGGGTCTACCATGAAATGTATGGGCAGCAATTTAAACTCGGGATCAACCAGTGGCACAGCAGCTACAACAAGCAATCAAGATATTAACCTCTGAAGCGCTAAATTAAATAATTTTGAATAATTTAAATTTTTACCCACTTGTAAATGGGTCTCATTACCGAGACCCACAACTTCAAGTGAGTGAAAATTATATATCATGACGCTGAACATTTGCAAATATTGACGTTTAAACACACACACTATATACCCAATATCAGGGATTAAATCGGCTACTAAAATGAATTAAAAACCACCATAGTCGTGATTAACCCTGATAGCGTGGGGATCAACTATAGTCGACAGAATCTGATGTCTGTAGACATCAGATTCTGATGTCAAAATCTGACGTCTACAGACGTCAGATTCTGTCAACTAAAGTAAGGGTTAAATTTACAATGCTGAAATATTTTTGCAAAAACGATGGAGACTACAGCAAAGGTTCTATTTCAAATGTCTTAGTTAGCCCATCCCACTTCATTTGAATACTTATGTTATGGGTCTATGCCCATCATAAATATTTGTCTCTTTCAGTGCAGGGATCGACTTTAGACATCAGAATCTGAAGTCTATACACGTCTAAAATAAATCCCCGCCCTGAAAAACTAAATATATTTATTTTTATTTTTAAGCTTGAGAAATAAATCAAGTTTTCAATATGCAAGATTGACTAAGGAGGAATGTCTTTGACACACATGGAAATGGCAATACAGTAGCTGTGTCCTTTGTGGTGATAAACTCTATTCATATTATATTGGTTTAACATTTCGTTTTACTCTTGCAACAGAAAGTGTTTAGATTTAGAATGATTCTAAATTTTATGACAAACTGACATCTATAATGATATTATTGATTAATACAATTTTTTGTTGTGAGCGTCATGTCACCTGTCTTGAGCGCCATGTTGCCCGTCAAATCTTTAGACGACAAGATGCCTCTTTTAATTTTTTTTTTTTGGGGGGAGGTTACTGTAAATGCATAAACTGGGTACCTGCATGATTATGTGCACCCAATGTTAATGAAACATTGAACTAATACTACATTGGAAAAAATCCAACATCTTTTCTTGTCTGCAGCTATAAAATTATATTTAATTACCATATAGTCACTTTGCAATTGAAGAAACCGATGGAACACAGGTTTGATCCTTACAACGCTGAAATATATTTGCATAAACCGTGATATAAATACTTTTTCAGCGCAGGGATCAACTTTGGACGTTTAACTTAATTAAGCCCTCACGATGCATTAAATCATCATTTTACATCCCTGAAAACAGACTTAATTCTACTACAAACAAGGCTTTTAGAACGAAAATTCCCATAAAACTGGTTTAACGATACATGGGAAATTTTCTTTACTTTTTCACCCACATCAAATCATATTTATCCACTACAAGTCGAGAATTGCGACAGCAATTCGCAGCTTGTAGTGGATGAATATGACAATGTAAAGTCAGGCTCGAAAGGGTTAATGAATTTACCAGGAAGAGGAGGTTTATCATCTTGAGGGCTGCGATCCATGGCAACCAATGCAGAAAAATGTGCAGCATCATATGTGAGAAGCAGAGGAGAGCGATGACATTCTGTTGGTTTGCGTTCCAGAGGCAAGTAGAGTCCACCAAATGGAATGGGAGCCAAGGCGTCACCATCGCAGTCTCTCAGGATGGTATCTGCCACTACTAGTATGGGGCGACGCAGCACATGTGCCAGCACAAACACGTGGAATTCCTCCAGACTCTCGTAGAACACCTCTGACTCGTCTTCACTGCTTCTCTCTTCAGAGTTAAGCTCCATCACTCTACAGTAAATTACATGTTCAGAATAAAATAATATTCTTCAGCTATAGCATTTGCCCAATTCTTAAATTATATAGCATTTTCACAAATCAAAAAAATTTATTAGTAATTAAATAGTAAGAATTTTTTTTATTTAAAAAAATGCAATATAATATAATATAGTGGGCATATTCCTAAAATATGCCTAATTTAAAGGGATATTCTAAAAATATTCTTTCTAAAACAAATACCATAAATAATAATAAAGAGAGCTCAAAATAAAAACTATTTGTCGAGACAACCTAGGCATCCAGTATCTGACAATCATAATTATAATTATTCTAATTTTTTGAATATTTCAGTGCATCATGATTGTGTGAAGTCCAACAAAGACATCCATCTCTCTCCAGATCCTAAGGCCACATTGTTATTATATTCAGAAGAATAATAGAAGAAAACACAAAGGCTGATGTTGTGGCTCAAAATGGCAAATATACTTGAAAACCCCCCCAAAACCTATATACACAAGGTTTCGCGGCAAAAATGAGAATAAGGTTGATTTATGCAAATCAATAAATTCAAGATGGCCACCACAGCCTCATATGCCGGCACTCATAACCTATCTGATAGAATGACAGACCCCAAAAACATACACATACAAGGTAAAAAGTTTCAACAGAACATAAAATTAAGATGGCCGCTACAGCCTTGTTTTCGGTTGCATGTAAAAACGGACAATGACCAGGGATGTGATTGACTGTTTGTCAAAAAACATGAAATAAACAGCTGTGTTTGTGTGTTTTGGGGCCTCTGAGAGCACCTGAGATGATTTTCAGAGACATAATTTAGCTCTTCATAGCACACTGTTTAACTTTCAAAATTTTTTATTACCACATTCTCAAAATAAAAAAGTGAAATTGACAAAAGCAGTTTATTTAACAAGTTTAAAATTAACTACAAGCTCCTAGCTAATGTTTTTTAGTATTGGCTTGTTTCCTTCGGGCTGCAAGTTCTGTCAGCTTTTTAGCAAGAAACGCTTTCCGTTGCTTGGCTGATCTCGCCAGCCAATGAGCGCGTGGTATCCTATCATGCTACAGTTGGTTGACAAAATAATATAAGCACGTGGCGATGTCAAGTAGCAGTTTCCTATCACTGCATCAGTCATGTTAGTCCGAGATGTTCCACCACCAACCATGCACCCCTATACCTCCCAGTTTTTTTCTCAACGAATTTACATGATTCACAGATACATATTACATTTTTCACAATATAAAACCGGAAATCCGGAAAAAAACGGAGCAATCACATCCCTGAATGACAATAGCCTCGCAGAACCCAATTAAAATTTCTAGTAGAAAAAAATAATATCTATCTGGCAAACATTTTGATTATCTGTTGAAAGCTGAAAATCTAATCATTTCATCTACATAACGGTACTCATGGATAATTTTACATAAAAAATTGGAAGATCCAATCATCATTTAATCACCTTAACCTTCACCTTTGATCTATGATATTGACCTTAGGTAAAAAAAAAAATTGCCAGAGGGATTGAATGCTCGTATGAATTATGAACTCAATCTGTTGGAGAAGTGACCAAAACAAATGCAGCTGTCATGACCTGGATGACAATACCCTTTCGAACCAATGGGCTTAATCAAAATTAAAATAACTTTTCTAAATCTATTTATAAAATTCAACAAAATTTGGAAAAAAATAGGTATTTTACCTTTATCACAAGTCATTCTACATTTTCAGCGATACCTTATTTTTAGTTTGTTAAGTTATGGCACATGCTCATTTTATATACCGGGTTCATAATATTATATTAATATACATAATAATATGAAATGGACGATGTCCAGAGAGCCCACGGCCAAATCAATTAGTCATTCAATTATTGCTAAAAGGGGGGGGGGATGGAGTTTCTGTCCAACCTGTGGAAGCTGGTCCAAGATGAAAGTTAGCTTTTCGGTATCCACTCAATCAATTCTCAAGCGATTTTCATGAAATTTTGTGAACCCTACCTGTAATATATTTCAAAAGCTAGACCATTTCACATTGACATGTAGTGAATTTATAATAATGACGCCCCTCTATTCAAACTCATTAACTTCATTCTGGTGGTTTATTCTCAGAAGGTCAAAACAACAATAAAAAACATTTCATGTGTCAGGTGAGTAGGCTTTGCTCTTTCTGCACACATGTTCTGACAAGATAGATATTGTGGATATTTTGTGCTAAGATACCTTGATTGGTCACATGGTCGTCATGGTAACCAGGACCATGACTCTGCAAAAAATTATGGAAATCATAACATTAAACAGTCCAGTTAGACTATAGTCTAACAAGACTACATAAGTCCAGGAGCTTCCGCTCCGAATTAGAATTTGATTTAAGCAATTTTGTATAGGGTTATTAATGTAGTCCTAGTCTAGGTCAAAAATCAAGACGCAAGACAACTAGGTCTAAGAAGCCCAGTCTAAGAGTAAGATAAGAACTAGACTAAGAACTAGGCCAATCGAGTTAACTAATAGCTGATTTACGGTCATTTTGAATTCGATATAAATTAGTTAAAAACTTAGGGTGCATCCTCCCCCGAAACCTCAAATTTTGTTTTATAGTAATGGACTAACATCTAACACAGTTTGCAAAATATTGGGCATGTGAAAGTAAATAATGGCCGATAGGGGGCTATTTTGAATTTGAACGAGTCAGAATTTTTCAAGATGCATCCTCAGCTGAAATCTCACATTTCATTCTATAGTAATCGTCTAGCTATCTAGCACGGTTTTTCCCAAATATCGGCCATGTGAAAGTGAATAATGGCCTAAAGGCGGCCATTTTGAATTTGATCAAGTCAAAATTTTCCAAGATTCATCCTCAGCTGAAATCTCACATTTTGTTTTATAGTAATGGTCTAGCCATCTAGTACGGTTACTAAAAACCGGCTATGTGAAGCGAATAATGGCCGATAGGCGGCCATTTTAAATTTGATCGAGTCAATTTTTTTCAAGATGCATCCTCTCTTGTAATCTCACATTTTGTTTTATAGTAATGGTCTAGCCATCTAGTACGGTTACTAAAAACCGGCTATGTGAAGTGAATAATGGCCGATAGGCGGCCATTTTAAATTTGATCGAGTCAATTTTTTTCAAGATGCATCCTCTCTTGTAATCTCACATTTTGTTTTATAGTAATGGTCCAGCTATCTAACACGGTTTATCAAATATCAGCAATGTGCAAGTAAATAGTGGCCGATAGGCGGCCATTTTGAATTCGATTGAGTCGAAAGTTTTTAAAAGGCATCCTCTCTCGAAACGTCACATTTTGTTTTATAGTAATGGTCTAGCTATCTAGCACGGTTTACCTGATATCAGGCCTATCGAGGTAAATAATGCTGATTGTCGGCCATTTTGAATTCGTAAGTTAAAATTTTCAGGGTGCATCCTCCCCCGAAAACTCACACTTTGTTTTATAGTAATCAGGTAATGGTCTAGCCATCTAGCACGGTTTACCAAATATCAGCCATGTGAAAATGAATAATGGCCGAAAAGGCGGCCATTTTAAATTTGATCAAGTCAATTTTTTTCAAGATGCATCCTCATCTGAAATCTCACATTTCGTTTTACAGTAATGGTCTAGCCATCTAGCACGTTTGACCAAATAACGGCCATGTGAAAGTGAATAATGGCAGATAAGCGGCCATTTTGAATTTTATCGAGTCAAATTTTTCCAAGATGCATCCTCTCCTGAAATCACACATTTTGTTTTATAGTAATGGTCTAGCCATCTAGCACGGTTTACTAAATAACGGCCATGTGAAAGTGAATAATGGCTGATTGGCGGCCATTTTGAACTTTGACAAAATGATTTTTTTCAAAATACATCCTCTCCTGAAGCCTTACAATTTGTTTTATAGTAATGGTGTAGATATCTTGAGCGGTTTTCATGATATTACACAATATCAGGCCTGTCGAGGTGAATAATGGCTGATAGGTGGCCATTTTGAATTTTATCAACTTCAATTTTTTCAGGATGCATCCTCTCCTGAAACCTTACAATTTATTTGATATTAATGGTGTAGCTATCTTGAGCGGTTTTCATGATATTCCGCAATATCAGGCCTGTCGAGGTGAATAATGGCCGATAGGCGGCCATTTTTAATTTTATCGACTTGAAATTTTTCAAGATGCATCCTCTCCTGAAACCTCACAATTTGTTTTATAGTAATGGTGTAGCTATCTTGAGCGGTTTTCATGATATTCCGCAATATCAGGCCTGTCAAGGTGAATAATGGCCGATAGGCGGCCATTTTTAATTTTATCGACTTGAAATTTTTCAAGATGCATCCTCTCCTGAAACCTCACAATTTGTTTTATAGTAATGGTGTAGCTATCTTGAGCGGTTTTCATGATATTCCGCAAAATCTTTCAGTCGGATTTACCGATGTTATAAATTAGGTCAAAGTGCTGGGTCAACTTCAAGGTCAAGGTCCAAAAACCTGAAAAGGCACAACTAGGGACCTTAGAGAACATGTATGTGCAATATGACTGTCATCGGCCCAGTACTTTTCGAGATCTGCTCCGGAAACGAAGTGCGCGTCAAAACGTCTAAATAGGTCATAGTTCTGAACCAGAAGTAGGTCAAAGTTCAAATACCCCAAAAGGCACAACTAGACCCCCTAGGGGTGTTGTGTGTAAAATTTGAAGACAATCGGACAAGTACTTTCAGAGATATGCTCCGGAAACGAATTGTTTACGGACGGCCCAACGCCGTCACATCATCATTTTCTCCTCTGCAACCTTGCGTATTGAATTCAGATTAAAAATATTTTAACCCGTCCATTAGCCACCTGGAAGTAACCCACATACCAAAAATTGTTATCCTAGCTTATTTTTTCACAAAGTTAAAGGCAAAAGAAGAGGCCAAAAAAAAACGGAGGTAGAATCCATAGCTCCCTTCGCTCACCTACGGTGACGGCGGGAGCTAAAAACCGTGGTCAAACAATCAGAATAAACAAAATTCAAAAAATATATTCAAAACATTTGGTTCCCATAAAAAATAGGCTACGTCTGTGCGTTATACTATAACGTAGCCTATTAACGTGGGCTATTATTGTCAGTTCGATCATTCTGAAAGCACACAAAAAAATCGTTAGCAGAGACCTTGTCAGTAAAAACCCCCACAATTCCACATTGTTGCGCATGAGCAGTTAGCATGAAAGTGACAGGAAGACAATTCTGACACACTTTTTTTCAACTGAGCACTGTGTGGCAAACTTGACCTTTGACCCGTGCCCATGTTGCCATAAGGCCGATTTGTTTTAACCAGGATAATCCATAAATCAAGAAATTAAAACACTGTGACCTGATGATCTCATTATCCATATAAATATGTTTAATATTTAAATAAACTAGACATCGAGATAAGAAAAAGCCTGATTTACCCGTTTGTGGCAGGACTATGACAACAGCTGGCTGTGCTGCCTGGTGTAGTTTTAGGTTTGGATGAGGCAAGTTTTAACATGTTTGTCCACTCCATCGTCCATTCCTCATCACTCAGGATCAACCCAGACTGAAATGTCACAACCGCTCAATTAATAAAACAAATCTTGTATCAAACAATATGACGTAAATAACTCAACATCAAATACATATTAACCTTTAGATCACCGGGATATTCAATTGAAATTTTGATTTACTTAAAGTTGTGTCTCACTACAGTGATCCACAACTTTCAAAGTTTTGTCTCACTACCGCGATCTACAATTTTAAGTGACCAAAATTACTTGGATTTGTACAAATCAATTCACAACGTAGATCAGTTTCACAGAATTGAAGGCATTTTTCAGTTACAAAACCTGGTCAAACTAGTGTGAATAATCTCGGAGAAGCGCGAGTATTGTTAGTGTAGTCGATGCCATTGCGCACTAGGAGATAACAATACTGTCCTGCGAAGACAGAAGGCTGTAACCCCCACTTGAAAGTAAAGAGTTACTGCCTGTTTTGCACATCGTGTCAGCTATTAACCCTTTCAAGCCTGAATTTACCATTGTCATCTTCATCCAATACAAGCCGTGAATTGCTGTCGCAATTCTCAACTTGTGGTGGATGAAAATGATTTGATGTGGTTTAAAAATTAAAGAAAATTGTCATGACCTGGTAAACCAGTTAAATGGAAATTTTCATTCAAAAACGTCGAGTTGTAGGAAAAATAAGTCTGTTTTCAGGGAAGTAAAATTATGCTTTAATGCATTGTGAGGACTTAAAGGGATACAGTTGGCATCGGCACTTAAACACAGTACTGTGCAATTGAAAAGTATCAGAGAATGCCAATTTATTTCTCTTCTCTTTGTTTGTTCCAATTTCTCAATTGAGAACTCGTACTTGGGAAATTTAGCATTTCTCAAACCGCTAAAAGCTTTTTATCATCTGCTAAATTCTTTTTTTCAAACCGCTAAATGCGAAATTGCTTTTAGCAAATCGTTAAATGCAAATTGATTTTAGCTGATCGCTAAATGTGAATGACCCACATTGGTCAAGATTGAGGCCAAGATCGTTACCGGTATCAATTTGTTTAACTCAATAAAATAATGTTGGCAGCTACTACCAACATTATTTTATCGGGTAAAACAATTTTATTTTGGACTCCAATATAAAAAAGACCTATTGGGAAACTCGCTTTCCATTTGGCCAAAAAGGAGTCATATAACCAAACAAACATAATATATATAAATTACATATATATATATATAATACCATCAATAGACTGTTTAACACTGTTCATTTGACCACTAATCAATCTGACGACCTGTTATGTAGTTGATCAGTCAAATGTGTTTTATCAAGACAGTGCTGGTCCCGTATTCTAGTAAATGTTACGATATATTGAAGGCTTCAGATTCGTAGAGACCAATCCGAAGCCTGGAGCCGGTTTCTGTAACGTACTTAAGTCCTAAACTTAAGTATTTAAGCTACTTGTACTTAATTTTTTGCTGAGCACGTTTCTACCATGACCCAATTAGAGTTAACAGACTTAAATCCCTTGATTTAAGCAAAACATTTAAGCATGGAAGTTAGCAGACTTAAGTCTGAAATTCTCAATGTCGATTCACTCAAAAAAGTACTAATAAATATATCTTCTACACATTTTTGGCATATATATTTGTTGAAAATGACATCTACGAGATGAAATCTTTAATTGTTATCTAGGCCTACTTAGTTAAATAACATGATACTGCGACTTACAATAGCTTATAGTCTATAGATGCGGCCACGGGAACCGAGTCCACATGCTTGGTGGAAAAGTCCAAAGTGTCAATTAGCATGCAGGTCCAGTTTCAGTAGGCCAACATCCCTTAGCCTTAGGCCCTGGCTAGGCTTATCAATATCACTGTTGGCAAGGCTGTGATCAATGGATCGCACAATTTTAGTCATAGCCGAGTTGTTTTTATTATTTAGGCTTAGACTGTGTCCAATTTAAGCCCCCAAATGGAATGGTATAGGGGCCTAGGCCTACATGCAATAGACCTATAATAGGCTAACCTTAAATTTTATAAAAAAAAATAATGTGAATAGACTAGGCCTAGGGGACGGGACGATAATCTCCAGAAGTTATGTAGCCTACCCTACAGAATACTATACTATAGTCTAGCCTATAGACCTAGGACTCCTAGGCTAGATGTTAGGCCTAGGCCTTCGTCATAGGCCTACAAATTACACAATATCATGGGTGGGAAATTTCCGTTTAATACAGACGGATTTTCGTCTTTTGAAAAAATTCAAAGCAGGCAATTCTAGTAGATCTAGGCAATATTCTTTTCAGTCCTGGGTTTCAACACTCAGTTTCTGATCCCCTCACCTCTATGAAATTTCCCGTCACTGCAACACAGCCCACAATGCAGGGGCAGTTCCAGGATTTGAAAAAGGAGTGTGGTTCGGGCGCTCTAACCAATATTTGTTGGTCCAATTTAGGGGACTTTTTAAAGAATTTGGCACAAAAAGGGGTGGGCCTGCGCCCCTCCCCCTCTGGATCTGCGCCTGCAATGGCCACTCAATGAAGATAATAATATTAATCTAACATTAGGGCCTAGACCCCTAGTCCAAATTTCAAGGACAGTCGGTGTATGAAACTTAATTATTTTTGTTTGCTCACTTTCCCAAATTTTAGATGGTTGTTTACAATAAAAATAGGTCTAGACTAGCCTGCTTATTATATTGGGCCTAGTCTAGTATAGGCTTGACTAACGTTATAGTCTAGACTAGTCTAGGCTTAAAGCTAGATTATAATGTTCGGCCCCTTCAAAAATTTAACATTTTGTATATTTTCAATCAGGGGCTTTGATAGGCCTATGCTAGTCTAAGGGCTATAGGCCTAGTCTACATGTTGCAATTTACCCAGGCAAAATAATCACTCTGAAAATAGCATAGAAAAAGGAAAACATAGGCCTAACTTAGTCTTATCTAGACTATACTAATTCATGTAATTGAAGAAGCTTGGTTCATTGGACATTGTGTTATATTGTTGTACACAGTTCTGCAACATGATTTCGACAGACTGGCAGTGATAGCCTATTATATGCTATAGCCTAGCCTTTAGTTGGGTCTATACCATGCATACCATGGCCATGGAGCACCTGCTGTTGTTGTCATGGTTGTTCAGTTTTGACCAATTGCAAGCTAGATAATTATATAATTGGGTCAACGTGGCCCCATATGTCATGGTGAAAACGTACTTAGTTAAGTAAAATAATATACATAGTTCAGCAAGGAACAGAAATGGAACTTAAGTATTATTTTAAGCATGCTTAACTAAGCAAACTTAGTTTGCTAAGCATGCTTATATTTAAGTACGATACAGAAACCGGCCCCAGGTGTTTAAATGGTTATATTATAACTGTTATTTATAACATTACAAATTAAATATTCAATGCCTTCCACGTACCTGCTTGTTCTGTAGAGTTTGCTGAAATCGCCATCTTCTCCAGAAAGCTGTATTAGCCTTGACACTGCTCATGGCACTGTACAGGTTCTTACGCAGCATTAAAAGTCGATCATGAAATCCCCACATTCCTACAACAAATATACGCTGAATTGAAAAAAACTTTATCTGACAGCCAATCCTCGATATGAGAAAAGGTTATTATGTGTATAACTCTTTAATCGCAAAATTATTCAATTGGAATTTTCAACCACTTAAAGCTGTGTCTCGCTGACGCGATCCACAACTTTAAGTGAGTGAGAATTATTCAGATTTCATAAACTCTTCAAATATTGCTAATTGATGTCACATTTTATCTTTAACATGTGTAAAAGGTAGTGCTTAATGTGGAAGTAAAAAATTGTTAAAAACGAGTATATTCGGTACCGGCTCAAATTAGACAAATGAGTAATTTTCAGCTACTTGGGAGTTGTGGGTCGTGGTAGCGAGACAACCTCAGGTGGGTGAAAATTAAAATAAATTAAATTACCAGGAGAACGGTCAAGATTTCACTAGGCCTACATGACAAGGCTTTGAAGAAAAGCTAGATTGGGGAAGAATTACAAGCAGATCAGGGCTTATAAAATGACATGCGCGGCTGCCCGGGATAGTCCTGTTTGATAGCAGGGCTTAGCAAACTTTGCACCGGACAGTCCAGTCGAACTTCACCATTACCCCTGGTGCTGCGGTTTCAAGTAAATATCAAAATAAAACACCACTAGAATATGTTTTCATAGAGGTTCAGTTAGTCAAATAATTCAATTTTGGGACATGTCTATTATAAATAATTAAAAAAAATTCATTCATTTGAAGCTGGAAATTGCGTTAGCAATTCCAGCTTCAAATAAATGAAAAATAGTCACAAACAATTCAGCAGTACAAGGGTTGACAAACATTTTATTCCAATAACAGCTATTTAATCTGCTAATAACACGGATTATAGTCACGCCCAGAGCTCAAAGGGTTGAAAAAGTTACAAAAAAATTATTGCTGCCTGAAGATTTCAGCCAGCGTGGTCTGTTGGCTCGCTTCACATACCCAGTGAGGCCGCATGAAGCAGACAGTTTCCATCTCCTGTGGTGGCCAGAGGTAGCAGTCGCTGACAGACACCCATATCAGCCCACCAGTTTAAACGACCTGTAATGAAGAACGCAACACAAATTTGATGAAACATTTCAATCTCACCTGATTTTTTCTTGTATATTCACGGCACAAATAAGCAGTTTAAACAAACTCCACATAAATCTGCCTGATATCTAACTTACACTAGCAGCTCATTGAGTGCAAAATTGTTAATTTCTTTAATTGCTTTCCAGATCAAATCAATAAAACAACATATCAAGCTAATGTGAAAACATACTATAGCTTAATCTTTAATTATCAGCCACACCACAGGATTTTTAACTTTACTTGACTTCAAAACAATATATACTCATTGCAATGACTATTTCTAAAATATCCCTACCAGCTTGTTCTAGTGAGACAAGTGTTGATGTCTCAATAAGATCTTTATGCAGGAAAGCTCTGAGATCATCAGCAAACTGTGTGAGATCAGGTAGTATAAATGTGTACTCTGGAGTGTCCACATAATGCTGGTTATTCTCGTCCACCTGCACTGATCCCCCCTCTGTTATATCCTGTAGCATCACATTACGAGCCTTATTTACCAGACCTATGTTCTCCGTTGTTTTGGACATGCCTCTCTTTAACCTGCGATCTGCAATTAACACAATCGAACACATCAAACTGTAGGCCAAACCATATCTTCATTGGCTTATTCTATAATGATACTGTGATAGTTTCTCAACACTTAATTAATTGATAAGAGTAAAAATTTTAAAATAAAACAATAACTAGAAAGAGCTGTTCAGAAACGAACATGAAAGCAGCCCTCCGTTACCGCCACTCAGCCATTTTAAATTTAATATAGATCAGCAAACTGTGTCGAGTGTTATCCTTATGCAACACAGGACAGCTTATCATGGGAGGATTCCGAAATAATGAGCACAATTTCTTTAACCCTTTAACCGCCAATGCCGCATATATTCGGATTTTCATTTTTTTATTAGCACAATAAGTACCACATTTCAAATATGTTAAAGATAAAATGTGACATCAACCAGCAAGATTTGAAAAGAGTCAACCTCCATTTTGTCAAATGTGAATAATTTTCACTCACTTGAAGTTGTGGATAGCGTCAGCGAGACACAACTTCAAGTGGGTGAAAATTCAAATTAAATAATTTGCCAGTTAAAGGGTTAAGACAACCCCAAACATAATGCTTTCGGTGCTGAGGCAGGCATAAAAATAAAGTGGCAGCAGTGGAATCGGCGGTGGTGGTATACAACCACAGCAACAACAATGTCTCAAATGTATTGGTGGGGACATGATCATGATGATAAACTATAGTATGACCGTGAATCACTTACTAAGGGAGTTAGTAGGAGAGGACGAATGTGTGTCAGCCACTGGTGCCCTAGAATCCCGTCCTCCTGCCATGGCTGCCAGACTAGCAGCCCTCTCACTGCGCGCCTGATTCACTGTCTTAGGCTCCTGATTCTTCTGTGGCCCTGACGGTGGTCTGCTGGAATGCTGCATCAAATTGTAGGCAGCTACTGCATTCTCCAAGTTCCCATTACTAGCTGTAAACACAAATTAATTGTTGATACAGTAGAATCCCGTTACAACGCGGTAGTTGGGGTCCAAGAAACGGGACCGCGTTATACGTGGATCGCGCTATAGCGGGACGACCGTCCCACCACTAATGGTCAATACATTGGGTCTACTTGAACACACTATACCAGGTGATGGTAGTCGCTATAGATATTACAATGTTTATAGCATACATGTATAAACATACATGTATTATTTATATATATATCTATAGATATAACATTAACACTCGCGAGATATGATGATATCTTGTGCTCGTGAAATCACTCCATGTGTAGCTAACAGATTAAAATGCGACGCTAGGCCGGAATGGAAGGTGTAAAGGATGTACACCGACCCTGTGCACACTATGGGATCACATATGGCGTGATTAGAGTAGACGTTTTATTACAAATATGCTGCTCTATTTCGTGCAAAAAATAAGTGCATTCCTTGAACTGATTGACAGGTATAATGAGAGGGTGGTCTTTGTATACAAGGCGTTGAGAATCGACGAGATTTGCTAAAATGATATGGCTACTCTATGATTCACTGTTGGCTTAAGGCTGGTACAGCGTCGTATGAAGTGGGCCAGCATTGACACAACATTGGTAAATACGCTGTGTGCAGATGTGTACTATTAGCTTCAAATCACCGTACAAGATAGCGATATCTTTCCAAAGATACAACTTTTTGAAATTAGCTGTTCACAGACTGTGTCACGTCTGCAGATGTCTGCCGGCCCTGCATTGACTAGATACGACTTTTTCATGTTTCCAGTCGACTGAATGTACAACCTAAATTATAGTGGCTGAAAAATGCTTTCCAGTGATATAACTATTTTCACTGTATCTTGAATACTTTTTTAGCTTTTAGCATACATGGATGACTGGTTACTGGTTAGCACATGTGAACGTGCACGGGCGCTGTAACGCATACTCGCTCGTAATCAAACTAACAAATACAGGCACTTTTTGTTATTAGGTCAAATTTAACCTGAAAAAATGGGGTCTATGCGCGGAGCGCGTTATAACCGATACCGCGGTGTAACGATACGCGTTATAACGGGATTCTACTGTATATTCATAACATGATCGATGTTGATCCATAATTATAATAACATGTAATATTATTAAAAAATAATATTCTGTTATCATTATTGGCAAAATAGTGCATTCTTTGGAATTATTCTTTTTGCTGTGATGATACACAAAATGAGCAGAATCTTCAAATAAAATGAATAATATTTACATTAAAACTTCAACAATATACTTTAGTTTGTGATTATTTATCACAAAATCTTAAATCAATCATGGATGACATTTTTTTTGGATGGGGACACTGTGTTTTCAGCTGCTAAATGAATACCCAATTAATACGCATTTTCAGCCAGCGTTAGTTTAATGTTGGGAAATTCCCCTATACATTGGCACACATGTAGAGACATCCCAGCAAACACAAGACGTTAATTGTTAATTCAACGTTGGCCCACCGTCTTCGACGTTGGCCCAACGTTGAATCAACATTGTGTCAACGTCTCGTGTTTGCAGGGATTGTTTGGTTATGATATGAGCTATCTTCCCAGCAAGCACAAAATATTTGCATAACATTTATACAACGTCGGCCCAACGTCTTTGACGTTGGACCAGCATTCCATAAAAGTTATACAAATGTTTTGTGTTTGCTGGGTTGGCAAGGTCCCTCATACAACACACGGTGAATGTTGAAGCACAGCAACCATCACCACGGGCAATATAATATGCTGGAGAAAAATATAGGCATGAAATCCTCGCATTCATCATGTACACATAGCCAATCATTTCAGTGAACCAATTAATATATGACTTATAAATAAACCTTTCTCAACCATGGCATAATTTACCAGTTTACGCTACATTCTGGACAGAACAAGCACAGTGAAGCCAGAAGAAAGCTGCTGTAGAAACTGAACCTGAGAAAGGTGATATTACGCTCTGTTGGTGTGCAAATCGTCAGTCGATGCGAGGCAAATTAATCTGCCAGCATGTCGCCCGCAAAGTCCATTTGTACGGACTAAAAAACGTAAACAGATCTCGCCTATTTTGTTGCCTTCGTCGTGTTCAGATCCCCCATTCAGCAGTGGAAGTCGATAGGGGAAGTGGTCTATTTAAGCACGGAGCTTTGTCGAGCTGATTTCTCTTTAACACTTGAAGCCCCAACCTATACATATGATTTAAAAGTTCACCCACTTGAAGTTGTGTCCCGCTACTGCGACCCACAGTTTTAAATGGGTGACAATATTGCATTTTGTTTAATTTGAAACCACTGATTCGCAAATCTTGATGCTTAACCCTTTCAAGCCTGAATTTACCATGGTCATCTTCATCCAATACAAGCCGCGAATTGCTATCGCAATTCTCGACTTGTAGTGGATGAAGATGATTTGATGTGGTTTAAAAATTGAAGAAAATTACCACGTATTGGTAAACCAGTTTCATGGAAATTTATGTTCTAAAACCTTTGGTTGTAGGAAAATAAAGTCTGTTTTCAGGGATATAAAATGATGCATCGCGGGGAGTTAAAGGGTTAACACTCGTTTCATCACCACTAGCAGTGATTGCATAATAAGACGAGTTACTGACGAATTACAAACAATTCTAGTCGTGCTTAGCCGTTTCTTATGGGCACACGAAAAAATGAGAATTAAAACACGCAGTCGGGCACGTGACCGCAACCCACGACGTTGTTGCGACGCTGAATCAACGTCATGCGTCGAATGCCCCGTGGCTTGCGGTCACGTGCCCGACTGCGTATTTTAACTCTCCATTTGTTACTCACAGAACAAGGCCTTCTTGCATCACGATTTTTTTTAATTATCAACTTGTCGTGCTTCATTGAAGTATCACGTTTCTATTTTGAATTATCACGATAATCACGATCACTGCAGATGATTTGTGTTAGTTGGGAAGGTACAAGAATAGCAGATAGCATGAGTTTTTAACCTAGTATCATGGTACAAACCTGATTAAAATATACTAGTCTCAAGACAGTATTTGACTAATCTGTAATGTAGTGGTTTATAAACTGATTCGTTGCACTAATCACTGAGAATATGTCATGATACATAAAGACATACAAATGAAATTTTTTACGTCACCAAAATCATACACCACCCGTGTTTGATGGGAACACGCACAAACATTCTGAATACTGGCTCGGGGTCTGTATCCTCGTACAAGTTTGCTGTGTTCATGTAAGCATAATATACATTCCGCGACCGTATGACGTCAGTGTGCTTTTCAACAAATATCCACATTTGAAATGTGTAACCAGGTAACACTTCAACAATTTACAACACATAGATTGACGTCATTGTCCACGCGTAGTCCATTAATTAGTACATTCTGCGTTATGCTAGGGGTGTAGCCCCCTTATCAAGGACGTTTTTGGCATCAGTGAATACTTTCTTTCACGGATATAGTCTCAGATTATATACAACAAATACCCGTACTAATGTTTTTGAAAAGAGTATTTAACCTGTGGCCGTTCCAAGTTTGAGCCAAATATCGGGCGTTGTCGAGTGGTCCAGCCTTTAGACAGCGTTGACGCATCCCAGCAAACACGAGGCAATGTTGTTTTAATGTTGGCCATCCGTCTTCAACGTCGGCCCAACATTAAAATAACATTGGCTCAATGCCTCGTATTTACTGGGATTGGCCTCTCAGTCTCCGAAGAGTTGAGACTCTCAAATCGGCCTTGACTATATAGCGAAGATGGCAAGTAAGAAGAGAAGATGCAGTTATTATATAACCGATTCGAAGCCATATAAAGTATAATACATTATTTCGTCGCTTCAGAGCTAAAGGATCCTATCTGCCACTCTGACGAGTGTCAGATAGGATCCTTTAGCTCCGAGGCGACGATTTGTGATCTAGAGAAGCGTTATGTGAGTGACTTTTAAAATAAGCCCCCCCCCCCCCCCAACTTTAATGTTATAAAATGTCGTAGGTATTATTAACCCTTACAGCGCGGAGATAGACTGTGGACGTCTGATTCTGACGACTAAAGTCGATCCCCGCACTGTAAGAGTGAAAATATTTATAATGGCCTTAGACATGGTAGACCCATAACAAAGGTATTTAAATGAATCAGAAAGAGCTAGCTAAGACAGTTATGATGATTTCAAATTGAAAAAAACACTTTGGCTTCCAAGGTTTCCATAAAAAAATTCAGCGCTTTAAGGGTTGAACATGCGTTTATTCAGTTGAATGGCTAATATAAGGGGTCGTCAGACTATACCCCAGTCCTGCAGTAGCTTTGTCATGCTCGTGCTGTACTTAGGAGATGATTTTTTTATCATGCGTCCCTTTAGCTGTTTAGATTATAGAGAAAGGAAACACTATAATTTGTTCCAGAAAAAATGTGTCGCAGTTGTGTGGCGGTGTGTGCGTCATGGTACAATCATGCCAAAAACTGCTCCACGTACCGTACATATAATTATGCAGCATTCGTCAGAAATGTGTGTAGCTACACCAGATAAATTATTCCCTGGGCCCGTATTCTCGTACAAGTTACGATATATCGTAGGCTTCTGATTAGTCGAGATGGCCATCTCGACCAATCAGAAGCCTACGATATATCGTAACTTGTACGAGAATACGGGCCCTGTAGTGCAGAGCTATCCTAATCGTCTCTTCGATTAAGTCGTGTAAATCACGATAGCTTACATTTGTCTACATCAAGATCATTGATTGTGATCACTGCCGGGTTTCACCCTAATTGACCCTTTAACCCTGAGAGCGTTGAATATTTTTGACATAACCCATGTGGACTAAAGCGTTTTATTCAATTCGTAATCATCATGAATGTCTTAGTTAGCTCTTTCTGATTCATTTGAATATGGGTCTGAGGCCATTAGAAATATTTTAATCATTACAGTGAGGGGATCGACTTTAGACGTCAGAATCTGACGTCTACAGACGTCAGATTCGGACGACTAAAGCTGATCCCCGCGCTGTAAGGGTTAAGTTAACCCTTACAGCGCGGGGATCAACTTTAGACTTCAGAATCTGACGTCTGTAGAGTGTAGACGTCAGATTCTGACGTCTAATCTGACGTCTAAGATCAATCCACGCATTAAAATTGTAAACGTAGACACATATATTCAAATGAAGCGGAAAGATCTAGCTAAGACATTTATGGTGATTTCAAATTGAGAAACCCTTTGGTCTCCATAGTTTATATTAACACAACTTCAACTTCGCAACTTCAAGTGACTGAAAATTTATGTGATTTGTAAAATTTATATCTAGCCTAACTGGTGAATGCGCAGCACAAAAATTAAAAAAAATTGCAGTGCTAGTCTTTGGACAAGTTTACATCATATGGTCATATTAAGAACCCAAAATAAAATCACCGATTTTTTAATGATTTTAGCCTGGGCCAGTCCCTTTAAGTCCTAACATATTCAGTGTTTCAAAATTGAAAGCATATTTTAGTATTATAACTGGTTAAACAGCATTACAGGTAGTGTTTGACATGCGCATGGTTAAGCATCAAGGTTTCTAAATGTTTGCATGGTCTGGTCTCAAATTAAACAAATGTCAACAATATTTCACCCACTTGTGGGTCGCGAGACACAACTTCCAAGTGGGTGAAAATTTAAATTCCATAGCTCAGCGCGATGCTTCAGAGCGTATTCTAACTGCGTTTTGAAGACCATGTTTGTAGTTGCACCAATGTGGACTGTTAAATAGCTGCACTCAATCAGTGATTCAAGAGCGTGAACTCGTCTTGTAAGATTGCTCATCAATGATCACTTAAAGCTGGGATTGCTAACGCAATCTGTGTCTCTAGAATAAGGCTCGCGTGCAGCCGCGTGCTTCCCACCAACCGCCAATATGCGCCTCTAGCTTCGGATTCAACAAGATGATGGCATGCTTGATCTGTCTCATTAGTATTTTGGTGCAGAAAATACAAGTATTCAAAATATAAGCTAACCCTTACAGCGCGGGGATCGAATTTAGTCGTCGGAATCTGACGTCTTCACTCACTTGGAAGTTGTGTGTCGCTATAGCGAGACACAACTTCAGGTGGGTGAAAATTAAAATTATTTAATTCAGCGCCCCAATCATGCTAATGGTTAAGCTGCATAAATATAGGGGGGGGGGGGGGGTGGTTGGAGTGATAGCCACATCGTTTTATCTCTGCCTATACCATGTATATCAAAGTACATTCTGTAGGCCAACTTATGTTTTGATATTGTTCCAATACATACACACGATACAGTGTGCCATTTTTAAGTATACATGCACGCGGACGCTGTGCTCTATTATTCCGCGTTGCGTCTATACTTATCCCCGGTTACATGGGAAAAGTTTGTCTGGCATGCTGGAATAACAGCATCTGAGTCACTGGGGAAAGGTGGCAGAATCAATAGTTGCTGACTGGCGGGCCGGCCATCAGTGGAATCATGTAGAATTACTGTTTACCCTCGGGGTGCCAGTCTAGTCCACAAATGGACAATAAATGCCGCGGCGTGTCCTTGATGTGGAGACCCAGACTTAGACGTAATGCTGGTTCAACGTTGGGCCGGCGTCGTGGACGATGGGCCAGCATTGGACCAGCATTGGTCTACAACGTCGGCCCAACGTTAATCTATCATTGGGTCGACGGTATGAGCCTACGATCCAGGCATCGGCCCAGCAGCGGGCCGTATTCTCACCCGGCCTGATAAAAATACTGTTGGCAGAGTGAGTTTGAAATCTCCATAATTTCTCGCGTAAGTTCGTCGCAGCAAGGAGTCCTTGGTCGCAGGAAACACCACACCCAACAAACACGACACATTGAAACAATGTTGTTTTATTGTTGGCCCACCGTCTGCGACGCTGGCCCAGCATTAAACCAACATTATTTCAATGTTTTGTGTTTGCTGGGCAGGCTCTACATTCGTGTCATAATATGAACAGCAACACGAGACATTGAACCAACATTGGGTCAATGTCTAGGCCATGGCATAATAACCTGCAAGCCACTCATATGGCGTTGGGAGGAAAAAAACGTATTCACCATGTTTACTTGGACTCTTGCTTTATGTCAGCGTGAAGCTTTTAAGGAACACATAAATTCGGGGGAAACAACGCTTAAGCTTAATGACACGAAACTATGGACCAGCGTTCGCTCAATGATGGGCCAACACTTCAGACATCTTGCCAACATTGGTCGGTTGTCTCCTGCTTACTAGGTTTTTCCCACCGGGCAAGCAGAACTGGTCTCGGACAACGGCCAAATGTCCGCATAATCGTCCAGCTAAGACCACCTCGACAGAGAGCGATTTTATGGTTTTGTTGTGAAGATTGTCGCAGTAGTTTACCGCTGTGCTGGCACATACTTAAGATCTTGATTAACACTCTGGAATACAGGGACACCGCCTCCCCAGCAAACACGAGAGATTCGCCCAAGACTGGTTCAATGTTGGCCCACCGTCAACGACGCTGACCCAACACTGAACCAGTCTTGGGCGAATGTCTCCTGTTTGCTGGGTTGGTGAATAACCAGAAATGCGTGTTCACAGTGTGCGTGCTATCGAAAACAAATGTGGGCATTTGAACATATAAATGTCATGGAGCTGATAATAAGCGAAAGCCAAGCTACATAACCATGATAACCACACACAACCCAGTGTGTCAAGTAATAGAGTAAGTTATAAAGCATACAGGAAAGAAACTACCGATCGAGAAAAACTGGTAAAAGCAGAAAGCATGATGCCTCCATTGAAAATGAAATGAATCGGGCTTTATGCCACTTTTGTGCATATTACAGGCTAAATTGGGCCAGGAGAGACGCCTCCGTTGAGATTTGAATGGACAAGGTGATGAAAATCAGATTAGTCAACAAGCCTCCCCTCCAACACGATACACTGACTCAAAATCGGATCAATGTTGGGCCAGCGTCGCAAACGATGGCCCAACATTGAACCGGCATTGGGTCAGTGTAATGTGCTGCCTGGGCTATGTTATTATGGAGGTACCCCAGTAAACAGGAGACGTTGACCCAATGATGGTGTAGAGTTGGGCCACCGTCTGCGACGCTGGCCCAACATTACACCAGCATCGGGTCAACGTCTCGTGCTTCCTGGGACATGTATTATTATGAAGGTACACAGTCATAGCATTGGAATTGAAGTGTCATAGGCTGACGCGATCCACAACTTCAAGTGAGTGGAAATTATTCAGATTTGACACAATGAAGGTCAACCATTTTCAAATCTTGCTGATTTTATGTCACATTTTTTCCTTCACATGTTTAAGATGCGGTACATAGTGTGGTAATACAAAAATGAAAAACCGAATATATTCGGGACCGGCGGTCAAAGGGGTTAAACTTCTATACGTGGGACCAGTTGTTATGATCCTAATAGGATCAAGGAGCGGCCTTAGTGTCAGCTACCACTGCCTGGTCCACCCCAGCCTCCTTCTCAGGGTCGGACTAGCACAGCTATGTGGCACTGCTACAGAGCTTTGGGAATCTCTTCCGTAATGCCGCCTCCTGATAGAGCCTCAAAAACTGGTGTCGGAGACCCAGAGCTTGACCTTTTCCAACTGTGTCAAATGTGACAATACCATGATTACGTTGGCTAATCACCGATCAACTTGCCCTATCATCGTCCATCCTTCCACGTGTCACTCATGCAGCAATAGTTTGACAGCCACGTGGCTGGCCAGTGTATTGTTTAAATCTAGTTTATAAAGTTAAGGACATACTTTTCAAACAAGTGGTGATTGGCCAGCCGAAAAATTGGGTGAAGCTCATGAATATCTCCAGCAGAACACATTCTCAGTGCAATTAATCAGAGGCATTATCGAACGCTGCAATCCAAGCTGACGCTTAAACACGGTTGACGGATAACGGTTGAGCTCCTGTTCCCACAGAGAACAGGGGCTCTGGGGGCGCCGTTCTGTGTGACATACCAAAAGCAGTGAGCTCTCTATCATACCACTGCATGAGACGAAAACACGGTTGACGGATATCTGTTGAACTCCTGAACTCCTGTTCCCACAGAGAACAGGGGCTGTGAAAGGAGCCGTTTTGTGAGACACATGAGGCAGTGAGCTCTCTATCATAGATAGCACTGCAGGAGGCGGAGTCTGGTCTTAAGCAATGAGCTCTTTATCATTATATTGCTAGCTTGGGTGATGGCACGGCGGACACGGATGGTTGGCTAACGATGACGGTTCATGATGGTGGTTTCAAACACACTGCTCAGAAAGCAGAGCACATCTCAAAAGGGTCAGTCCTTGCCCTTTACTCTGGCGGCTGGTCGCTCAAACGGCTGTTTCTATATGGTTCAGCAGCCCTACCCTGGTTCCTTGTCTCTCGGACTTACTTGCCAATGCTTGTACAATCACCTACCTCACCAGGTGAAAAGAGAGAGGCACTATAAGGTTTATACCAGAACTAGTGCATAATCTCGCGTCAGCCCTCGCGCTGCGCGCTCCTTCAGCTAGGCAGTTTCGCGTAAGGCACATAAACGTGTTAGGTTTCCATAAGTGATCATAAAACCCTACGTGAACTTAAATATTGCAGCTCGATCTCATTCGATCACATTCTTCAATTTCGTATGGCGAATCTAGAATATATATAGACCCATTATTTACCATCACTCGTTTACGCTTTCGGAACCCAAGTTTCTGTTCGAAGCAGTGTCTTTCTTGTATTGGCACAATTTTAATACATTTTGAATATCGCCTGATCTATTGTAGTTCTTGTTTTATTCGAGCGGCACCGCCTTTCGCAAAAAGACCAGAATGCTCGGCCAATATCATGAATATAGCCTAATAATTAGAATGAATCTGCACAGATTGGTGTATGGCGATGACTGCGGCGCCAACAAAAAACACATCTACATGTGGTAATTGCCAAAGATGTTGTACCGAGCAAGGAATTCATTGCAGCAGCAGCTGGTTTGTGCGAAATATATTTTTTCATCACAGCTTGTATTTATGATCACTATCATGATTACGTTATTAGTGAGCCCTGATAGGGAGGCATATAGAGTGCTATGCTACTCACAGTAAATGGTCACAGCGCGTATACGCCACTACTGACCAGTAGCACATGTTTTTCACTGATTTCTCCGTCAATTATAAACCGATTTTCTTGAAATTTTGCTAAAATCATATTTCAACAGAATATTCAAGTTGTGTCTCGCTACCGCGACCCACAACTTGGAGTGGGTAAAAAATTATATTATATTTGTATTTATAATTTGAATCAGAATAAATGCCAATTTTACATATTTAATGAGCATTTGTTAGCTGGGTCATGGTACATTTTAATCTTAGCTGACAGAATAAAGTATTTGTAGTGAGCATGGTTACGCATACAATTACATAGCTGAAGCTGAATGATTTGAAAATGTGTTTTAATAAAAGAAAGCACGCCATTAATAACGCGGCATACGTGGAAGTCTATTAATGTGTAATAATTTTAACGCATGCTAAATGAAGACATTATTAATTGAATAATAAATCGTCCCAGCCCGGGGATCGAACCCTATCACCCCTCAGATAACTCGCATTTATATTACCAGAAAGACAGACAAACAGATATGTCATTGACAGAAAGGAAGTCATTACAGTCTTATTTGTCATAACCAAAGAGATAGCTCACTGAGCTCAGTCGTAAGAAGTTTAGTCTGTCACACACCCGGAACGATCCGTATTAATAAAAAAAGTTTACATTACTGTAATACATGTACATTATTGTAATACATGAACGGACTACTTCTTATCAATATAATCAACAAAGGTGCGTAGAAGATATTGTGAGGATACAGTTAAAGGACCCTTTTAGTGCCAAATTAGATAAATTGAATTTTCGCTCACGTGAAGTTGTGTCTCGCTACCGCGAGCCACAACTTCAAGTGGGTTAAAATTACTAATATTTGTTTAATTTGTGTGGAAACATTTGCCAATCCTCATGTCGAAGCATACATTCCGCTCACATTAAATAAATAAACGATTTGAATAAAACCGCCTAAAAACGACTATAATCGCGCTTAGCGGAGAAAGGGTTAATATTATGTACTTGTCCGTGGGGTGTGTGACCAGTGCCAAGGCAACATTCCAATCACACACAATCCCAAGGCGCACACAATGCCTACCTTCTATCAGCATCGTATCTATGCAGGTAAAGTTAAGTCGCCACATCAGGGCTACAGATAATAATAATCCAGCAAGGTCTGCTGTCAGGTGTCCTTGGTATCATGTGGCGGGATGCCCGCGCTGTATCGGCACCACGGGTGTGGCCGGCCGCGTCGTGCTGTTCACTGCAGGCTGAATCCCTGCAGGAGGACAGGCACAATATGGCCTTGGAACCAGGCCAAGCGTTATTTTGTAAATCAAGGGCGACCCCTGTTCTGCGCGGCCCACGTGTTGGGCTGTATGCCAGGTATGCAGTGCTGTCCAAGCAAACACAAAACATTTGTATCACATTTGTACAATGTTGGATCAACGTCGAAGACGTTGGGCCAACGTTGTACAAATGTTATACAAATGTTTTCTGCGGTGTATTGACAAACCAGCAGACACGAGACGTTCAACCAAAGTTATTTTATTGGGCCAACGTCGACCAATGGTGGACCAGCATTAAAACAACATTGGTTCAACGTCGTGTCTGATGGGTGGTTTCTGTGGGAGGACTGGTCTTCACACGCTTGTCATATCCCAGCAAAATACTAGGCGTTGTTGGTTTGAGGCTGGACCAACGTCATAAACGGTAGCCAAACATTAGCCAAAACGGTAGCCAAACATTAGAACAACATTACCAAAACGGTAGCCAAACATTAGAACAACATTGAGTCAACGCCTAGTGTTTGCTTGTCATCATCTCCGGTCCGCCAGCAAAACGCGAGAGAGCGACACGCTGTTTGCAGTTGCTAGTTCAATGTTGGACCAGCGTCGCAAACAGTGGACAAATATTAAAATAAAAGTGAGTCATCACACTGTAATACCGTCCCACATAACGTAGGCGGTAGCCTGGCCTGTTAAAATTCGCGATTTGTTCAATGTAGTCGCCTTGGATATGAAAGGGTGTATGTGTCACTTTGTAAAGTGTCAGATAGGATACACCCTTTCATATCGAAGGGGACGATTTGTCTCTAACATTTATTGCATCGACGAATCATTATATTTTTTAATACCGAGAAACCAAGAGTTTTACCCTCATGTAAGAAAGTGACAGTCAATACACGAGAAAATATACGCTGTGAATAACAATAATTATGGAGACCGTCAGCGTGGTGATGTAGTATTGTGTTCACACCTCTTACATCAGTAACATGTGCCTATTATTCCGCCACTACAAGCGTAGGCTTAACCCTTTAACCGCCAAATTATTCAATTTGAATTTTCACCCACTTGAACTTGTGTATCGCTGACGCGATCCACAACTTCAAGTGAGTGAAAATTATTCAGATTTGACAAATGGAGGTCAACTCTTTTCAAATCCTGCTGGTTGATGTCAAATTTTATCTTTAACATATTTAAAATGTGGTACTTAATGTGCTAATTAAAAATAAAAACCCGAATATATGCGGCACCGGCGGTTAAAGGGTTAATACATGTACATCCCGTACGTTAACACCTAAGAATAGGAATTAGCATGAACAATAGATTTGTGTGCGAGCTGTGAATTGCGTGTTGTCAGAGTTTAAATCGGTCGTCTATTCATGACAGCGCCATCAAGACTTACCATAATGGCAGCACAAGTACGCACCTTAGGAAAAGACGGGATGTCTATGGAACTAATTTCTTCTTCTTATCTCATTGAGTGTTTTCGTTAATTCTTTCGTTCCGTGATATGATATTAGTGCGATCATCGTCATCACAATTTAAGGCACATTACAATACTAATATACTAATCATACTTACACACTGTAAATAACCCTTTAAGCTCTCACGATGTATTAAAGCATGATTTTACATCCATAAAAACAGACTTAAATTTCCTACAACCAAGGGTTTTAGAACGAAAATGTCCATGAAACTGGTTTACCAATACCGGTACATGGCAATTTTCTTTACTTTTCCAACCACTTCAAGTCATCTTCATCCATTACAAGTCGTGAATTGCGGCAGCAATTCGCGGCTTGTAATGGATGAAGATGACAATGGTAAATTCAGGCCTGCAAGGGTTAATGTCCAAACTACAGGCCACTATGGGGCCTAAACGTGATAACAACATGTTAACCCCTATCCTGCTGATCACGATTATTGTCGTTTTTAATCTGTTTTATTAGTCGACCAAATAACTGTTATTGGGACTGAAATGTGGGTCTAAATATCAATATTTGCAAATAATATGTCACTTATGTGTGCTCAAATTAGACAAATATGAGTCATTTTCATCCGCTTGAAGTTGTGGGTCGCGGTAGCGAACACAAGTTCAAATGGGTGAAATTTAAATAAATTAACTCGGCAGGAACAGGGTTAAAAAAGATTAATCTAAATCAATTGAGACAATAGTATAAGCTAGTAAAATACAAATAATGACCTGGTACACACAGAGGATGACAAACGATCCAATGCTGTAAATATATACTGACAATAACATGAATAACAACACATGTGTTGACCACCAGAGACAGTGATCAATATAGACCACGATGGTAAACAAAACAACTTGCAAGCCAAGTCAACCGCTATATCACGTCAGACTGATGTATACAGTTTCATATAATTTCATACTCATATCTGAAGTTATTATCCCAAAAGCTGAAAAGCAAACCATTATAATTATTATACTAAGCCCACCATTATTGTAGGACTACACCATACCAAAGACAGTGTGATTGATATACGTTATTTATATAAAAAACGCCCGTTGTTTACAATACCCCTTGAGAATACAGAGGGGATGGCCGCTTATTAGAGCATATAGTGTACATGATTGTAGGATTTTTTTTCAATCCAGGGGGGGGGGGGGGGGTGGGCGATTGAAATATGGGCGTTTGTTAGAATAAATACGGTACATGTACAGTACATGTATATCGTGCCTCTAACACAAAATGATCAAGTTGACAACGAAGAGGTTTGTTTTCTATACAATGGTTGACATCATACTTTAATCATACTTTAACATGTTTAAAGGGACAGGCCTAGACTAAAATCTTAGAAAAATCGGTGATTTTATTTCGGCTTCTTAATATGACCATATGATGTAAACATGTCCATGGACTAGAACTGCAAAAGTTTTTTGATTTTTCTGCTGCGCATTCACCGGTTAGGCTTGATATAGAGACGAAATTCCCGTATTTCTTAATTTTGACATGGTTGTCAATAATTAGAAATCAGGAATTTCGTTCCTATATCTAGCCTAACTGGTGAATGCGCAGCACAAAAATTAAAAAAACAGTTCTCGTCTATGGTCATTTTTAAATCATATGGTCATATTAAGAAGCCAAAATAAAATCACCGATTTTTTTATGATTTTAGGCTGGGCCAGTCTCTTTAATCTTAATCTTCACTATAAATAATATATTTTAACACATAAAACTATGCCACAATTGTGTAAAAAAAATACCGCAGAGCAATCGATCAGTCGAGAAACAATCTTGCAGGCCTAAACATGCTAAATATATTACAAGCTAATACCATGCATACGGGCGAAATAATAACCTCTGAAGAAAATTGAAACACCAATGAATAATAAATGCCCAAATAAACACAAGTGCAGCCAGCTACCGGGGATGCATAATTAGTAGTAAAATAATGCTGAACGTCACTTTTTCGGACTGAAAGGTCATTTAGGCTTTTGTAATTTGTAAAAGACTTTTTAGTAGGCTAAAAATCAGTGCAATACGTTGATGAAATGAATGATATAACATGTGAGGGTGGATCGGAATTTCGTATGTAAACATGTTTTTTTTGTGCGACAATTTACTCCTCTCCCTCTGTGCCTCATACCCGTGGACAAGACCTGTCAACGGGTATGGGGCACAGAGCGAGAATGATAAATACTGTACACGTTATACATCTACATTTACATATCTTTTAGAAAATTAAGAAAAGAAAACTTATATAAGAAACACTTACATGCACATCGTAGACTGAAAATATTACAGGTTGTCAAATAAGGCCGAAAGAGCTAAGTCATTTATGACGATTTCAACTTGTTCTATCAGATACTGCTTGTAATATATTGTTTAAAATCGTCAACGGTCGTGACAGTCGCTGGAACTCCGTGATCCAGTACAAGTAATAATCCGCAGAAAAAGAATATTCTTCGTTATAATATAATCCCCACACGCAACTAGACGTGAAATATAAAACATGACCTGAATCCACTGTCCAACTTGTCAACTGGTTCTGGGCAAGTGACGAGCATGGTCGGCCACAGGGCAAAAACAGTCATCAAATATGATCACCTTGAGTCACACACACATAACTTGTCAGCTGTCACAAAACACTCAAAGCAAACTCGCGATACTTCTTTATACTCACTTTATACTGCACAGTGATATCTCAGTGATCATCACGCACATATCCAATGTTGATTCAATGTTGGGCCAGCGTCTGCGACGCTGGCCCAACATTGAATCAACATTGGATTTGTGTGTCATGTTTACTGGTCTCTGTAGATGTTCACTAGTACTACGTCTCAGGAGAGCACAGACCGTTTACCTGATTTAAAATTAATTAACTCTTTAATTGAATTCCATACCTCAAGGGTGTAAATACACTGTAGATAAATTCCGTTGTTTTACCGACTTTTGTATAAAAAGAAACGCGATCTACAACATCATTTGGGAAAGACAACTTGAGACAAACTGATTGAAGTTGATGCTAAATAAGAAGTTTTTTATACATACTGTACAAACCGTACTCGGTATATATCCAAAAAGAAGTCGTTTGACTAATGTTGTCTTAATGCATGACGAGTGTACAGAGGGTTGCTCAACAATAAACATGTTAAAACGACATTGAGCCATCCTGTTGCTTGTGGCATTATACAAGTACTAGTATACACGTACATCGATACATACCGTACATGTAAAAGAGGGTTATGTTATGCAAAAATTTGGCAATACAGTTTGCTATTTCTTATCATGCTTATCGGGGACTATGTATGATCAGCAGACAACTCGATATGTATACAGTAGAACCTGTTATGAGCAGCCACTCTTCTGAGCGATAGGAGGCCGCTTGGCCATCCCCCACAATGACAGTTTGTATACAAATAACTTCTTATGAATAGCCACCTGCGTTAAAATGCCACTCCTCCTGTGTCACAAGAGTGGCCGCGCATAGCAGGTTCTGCTGTGCATACACATTAGAGAAATATTGGATATTGTAGAGATTTCTTCATAAAAAGCGAATCACATCTAGCTGTAGTAGGTGTAGTTGGAGACTAGCCAGAACCAAAAATGTCCAGAATCATGATACTTGATCCAGCAGACACACAACGTTGAATCAACGTTAGATTAACGTTGGTCCACCGTCAACATTGATTCTACGCCGTGTGTCTGCTGGGGAAGTGCATAATCAACACTACCTATATCTACTTAGAATCGACGATGCAATCAATGTCAATGCAATCAGCTTTATTGTTTGATCAATAATTAGATTGATTTACACAACTAACCCTTCACCTAGGCGTATCTCTTACAACGCCGAAATATTTCTTTATAAACCTGATGGAGAACATAAATATAGTTTTTTCCAATTTAAAATCATCCTAAATGTCTTAGTTAGGTCTTTCCGCTTCAGTTTAATACCTATGATTGGGTATAAGCTTCATTTGAATACCTATCATTGGGTATAGATGTACACTTCATTTGAATACCTATGATTGGCTATACAGGTATACGGCCATTATAAATATTTGACTCTTTCTGAATCAGTGTGGGGATCGACTTGAAACGTCAGAATTTGACGTAGATAGACGTCTGATTCTGGAAGATTACTATAGTTCGGTATTTTTATTTTTGAGTTTGAAGCTATACATTATTAAATAATTGCAGACACCACATCTAATATTAATTGTAACGTATAATCAATTTGAATGAAATATTACAGCAACGTCATTTGAAGAATACAAAATTAGTGTTCAAGTGACAGTGCTCATATGAGCTTCGTCACTTTAGTATTAGGTATCATTTGTCATGTTTGTCTGCCATTTCGTAAAGCTGATTGATTGATTTATTAGCAGGTAAAGTGACAGAAAGTTATATACCGCGTAATTTAATTAACATTTGTATAACATTTGCACACAGTTCCAACATTGTACAAATGTTATACAAATGTTGTGTGTTTACTGGTAAGTGAAGATAGATACAGTACATGTATCCCCCCCCCCAGGCATGCGAAGACAGTGATGAACATTACCAATACCTAAATTAGGCCTACATGTACATGTAGTCCTAATAAGTAAGATGACGCAGTGGATGAAGGAACATACAGTGCATTATAAATATAACGCCCATTCCATCATGCTAACACGTTGTGGAGTATAGCCTCCTACTGCTCAATACCGGAAATTAAAAGCCGTTTTAATCACAGTACATCATAAAATACCAAAGTCATGTCACCGAGTATCGAATTTGACATTAAGATAAGAGTACTCCACGTGTGGCTAAAAAACGAATGCACCAAATCGAAAGCGTCCGCGATAGTGACATCATGTGCAAAAAGCTACATCTTGAACAAATATTTACTATCTCACCCTGGTATTATAATCATGGTAATAACATTCTGAAACCGACACAACCTCCCATTAAAAAATGAGGTCAATTCAACGTTGCGCCGACAGTAAACAAACGTTGTGAAATAAATGATATGATGACACCCTCGTCTCTGACTCAGAGCTATGCCTTCCTGTCGGGGAGCAAGCGGCAGAGAGCACGATACGTTGACTTAATGTTGTTTTAACCCTTGTCCTGCTGAATTGTTTCAATTGTATTTTTCGTCATTTGAAGCTGGAATTGCTAACGCAATTTCCAGCTCCAAATGACGAAAAATAGAGATATTTTTTCGAAAATATACATGTTCTAAATTGAGTTATTTTACTAACTGAACATCTACCACAAACTGTATTGTCCATTTCAGTGACATATTATTTGGCTTAAAATATGCTTAAAACCGTATATATCCGGGTCTTAACCGTTTGCGACCGTTTCACCCAATAGAAGTTGTGTCTCGCTACCGCGACTCACAACTTTGAGTGCCCAGGTGAAAATTAACCATAAGTCATAATTATTCAATTTGAGACCAAACATTTGTAAATCATGATGTTTAAACACTCATTTCGTTCCCACTAATCATGATAACGATTTAATCGGCTAATAAAACGACAATAGACGCAATTAGCCGAACAATGGGTGGATGTCTCGTGTTTGCTGGGTATCACTAAGTTAACCCTTTCAGTGCGTGGACCGACTTTATACGTCAGAATCTGACTTTCATAGACGTCAGATTTTGACGTCTGAAGTAGATCTCGGTACTGGAAGAATTAAAAAATTATAATAGCCGTAGACACATAACATTCAAATGAAGCGGCCAAAGAACATTTATAATTATTTCAAATTGAAAAAAAAAGTTATCCATGGTTTACAATAGTGAAGACAACTATTCGGCTTCAGGCTGCAGAAAAAACTTTGCAAACAAGAGACTTATTTAAAAAATCCTTTTCTTCAACATCTCGAGCGATCAGATATACAAATAACTTCCATCTCAAAATTGCCTTTTCACGTACGCATCATGTTGACTCAGTTGAATTTTTTCGCAAAAATAAAATTAGATGGATCAAATAAAAGGGCGACAATTATGACACTTCACACACATACGTGTATCGGTACGTTTCTAAAAGAAATAGTGAAACAATCCTCTAATTTGATAGCATTGCTCCAATGTAACATGGTGTAATGGCAGTAAATGTGATTAGAATATTACGTACGGTTAACTTTAGAGACTACACTCACCTAACCTGCTACTGGAGACGTAGAGCAGGCATTTATTATATTGTATTACCGAAATACCCAGTTTTTATTATGGCAATGACAAAGAAGTCTGTAATGACTTTTATTTCTGTCAATAAAATATCTGTCTGTCTGTCTGTATACAAGTACATAGGTACGTGTATGTTGGTTTAATGTTGGACCAACGATATTCGTCAAACATTAGGACAGCTTAAACCCTTGAAGCGCTGAATTTTTTTTTATATAAACCATGGAGACCAAAGTGTTTTTTTCAATTTGAAATCATCATAAATGTCTTTGTTAACTCATTCTGATTCCTTTGAATACGGTACCTATGTTATGGGTCTACGGCCATTAGAAATATTTTTACTCTTATACAGTGCGGGGATAGACTATAGACGTCAGATTTTGACGACTAAAGTCAATACCGTAGGATATGGGTTAACCCTAATCTTGCTAAGTTAATTCATTTTAATTTTCAATCACTTGAGATTGTGTCTCGCTACCGCGATCCACAACCTCAAGTGGTTGAAAATTACTCAAATTTGTTAAATTTTACAAATTTACGATCGTTGATGTCTACACAGTCATTCCATTCCCACTAACTGTGACTTAATCAGCTAATAAAACAGATTAAAAACCAATTTAGTCGTGATCAGCAGGCAAAGGGTTAAAGACCAACGTCTGTCTATCTCATTACGGATTAAAATCCCCTACTATCATAACGAAGACTATCTTACTTGATTGTACCAAAACAACACCACTCTTGTCGCTAGAGCAAGACGATCCCATCTTCACGGATTATCCATATATATATTTGAGTACTATTTTATTATAAATACCATA
Source organism: Flabesymbios commensalis (assembly GCA_964017125.1). Lineage (NCBI taxonomy): Eukaryota > Metazoa > Annelida > Polychaeta > Terebellida > Flabelligeridae > Flabesymbios > Flabesymbios commensalis. The sequence continues at coordinate 64,065,415 of OZ024908.1, forward strand.
TATATATATATGTTTCAAACTTGGTCTGGATCAGATCTGCCTGTCCTGTTGGGTAGTTGTGTCTGTCAGTATCCCTCAATGGTTTATTTATAATCAATACCGTAACCATAATGTACAGCCATGCACACATCATGTCCTCACACCAATATACATGTTATAGGTGACTGTTTAAATATATATCACACCTCCTGGGAGAATCAAAAACGACCCTTTATAAATCTGGTATTTCCACACTGGCATATTTAGAAAATAAACATGATAAACTATTCATTTTCAAGAAATTGTCCTAAATAATAGTACATTTCTAACATTGTATGTGTCTCTTTTTGAACAAAAGTTTAGTAATCTAATTTGTAAAGTGTGTCTTATCTCCAAGAGTGTGAGACTGAGGGGGTTTTCTGTTTACAAGTATTTGTTGTTGTCCCGTCTACAACTCTACATGTATACATGTACATAACCATTGTCCAATACACATACAGAGGTCTGCATGCATGATATTACATGTATGTATGTGTAATGGCCATTGAACACTCAGTCTGTCATTGAATAGGTATGTGTGAACAGATGTGTCACCAAGTAAATTCTAAGTATGCGCAAGATCCATGTCTTTTACTGTTCAACATCTTTAATATGTTTAAGGTGTTGTGCATATTATTTCCAAGAATCACAATTTGGAATAAGCATGATACACATAATACACATGTGATAAATCCATTAAGAAAATAAACTCGATCACTATTTAACATGTTTTTTGACACACGTGTGTTTCAAGTCTAGTATGTTATTTAATTTGAATCTCACGACAGGAATAGTGGACTAAATTTCAGTTCCAATTGTGTTAAAAATACTCATTATATATATTATTTAAGTGTTTTGGGAAGTACCGGTATTAGGATTTTCCCATATTAATGATTTTTTAATTCCAGTATTTAATTTGTATATGTCATTTAAATGATTTGGTTTGTTTAGAATTGTAAATTCATTTGAAGCCAGAATGGTCAAAGCAATTTAAATTTATTATAACATAAATCAGGACATGAGATAAAATATGTGGCATATTTTAATGATGATGATACTATAAACATGTATGAAATTAAATACATACAAGTCATTTCTAAAAAAATATATAATGGCTCTTAGTATGAGTTGTTCATCAGATGTTTTTTGAAGAAAAAACATGCAAGATATTACTTAGCTTAACCCTTTCAAGCCTGAATTCACCTTTGTCATCTTCATTCACTACAAGACGCGAATTGCTGCCGCAATTCTCGACTTGTAGTGAATGAAGATGACTTGAAGTGGGTGAAAAATTAAAGAAAATTGCCATGTATTGGTAAACCAGTTTCATGGAAATTTTCTTTCTAAAACCCCCAGCTGTAAGAACATTAAGTCTGTTTTCAGGGATGTGAAATGATGCTTTAATGCATCGTGAGGGCTAAAGGGTTAATATGACTGATGGCCACACATGCACTTAGTGATGTAATAATTTGTGGCCCACCTACATGTACATGTACATGTATGTGGCTCTGTTGTAATACTTGTATCAATGATTACAACTCCATACACAACATCTTCGTTTTCATTGACTTTTTTAGAAGATTCTGCAAGTTACCCAGACATAACTTGCGGTTTTTGTTTCAATTTCATTATTACTTTGTGAAATTTTATTTTTATCTCCCAATTACCAGTGTGAAAAATGTACATGCATTGGTATTTTAGCAGACAAATATGGACTTTCTTTCAACCATAAAAAAACATAACCTGGGCATAGTGAGACAGATACATACATGTACACAAGCGTGAAACTAAATGAATTATTTACATAACTGCCCGTGAATTATCACACCATGTTGATCATACAAAACATTCAAGGAATCTTCACCATGTTCACAATGATTCAGTACTGTGGGATTGCAACTTGTGACAGAATGTTAATTTATCTTCTCTTCGCATGTGAGAATTTCTCAATTGAGAATTCTCATTTGACAAACTGTAAATTTAGCAAGTGCCAAAAGGCATTTACCAAACCACAAAAAATGGTAAAAGCTTTTTAGAGATCTGCTAAATTTATTTTCTCAAATCCCATATATATGGGAAATTATTCTTAGCAAGTTGCTAAATGTGAACTACACTGTACCTTTCTTCAAACCGCTTAACTGTTTTTCTCAAACTGAGAAAAGACATGTTGCTGAGCATTATTAGTGTAATGTATCATAATAATACAGTACATGACGATATTGCCAGCTTGAAATAAATACAACCAACACAGTTGACACATCTACTAACTCTAAGCTGCAGCACTGCTAGCTAGTGCATGTGTTCATTTACCGATTTTGCTTTCTACTTTTCAATAAGCTGACTAGCATCGAGAGAAGATAGTCCTTTGGCACCACTAGTTCAATCATGTCCAATTCGTTAAAAGTGACCTGCACGAGACAGGAAAGATAATCTTTTACATTTTAAACCGGATTATACCTTACCACACTTGGTCGATGGCTGCCCTCTAACTGAATCGTGACACATTAATCAATCATTCACTGACATGAAATAGGAACTTCGCAAACTGCCAAAGTGCATTCGCAATAAAGAAAATTTAATTCCGCAAGTAGTTAGAATGGATTTAGCAAGTGCGAAATGCAAATTCACATCAAATTTCAATCGAGTTTTGACTTTAGTAGCAGGCAGCAATATATGACTCTGGAGCAGACTTTATTTTTTTTTCTTGGCCAGTGACTTTCTACGGTTGGCGGCCAGTACCTTTTCTTCTAATAAACGTCCATATTCCAATCTAATTCTAAATCCATATTTAACTGTAATTTGTGAAATTGCTGTTATAAAAAAAATATCCATTTCTTGATATTTGTTTCATGTGATGATGTGTGGTGTATAGGAGAGCTTCTAGATCTAGATACAGTAATACAAGATTATTGAGACAACCGATACAAAAGTTGTATTTGAAGAGTTATCGTCTCAGATCCAAAATCTGTGAAGAATTGACAGACTAGCACTGGAACAGTTTTCCCTTCCATTTCACATGAAATCAAACCCATGTTGTCATTGATCTTATTGGAGTACATACAACAACAAAATTAGCAATTTTCTGTGTTTTTGCCAACAAATCCCAGGGAAATTGACTTAACAGTCAGTTAGTAGGTACAAGGAAATTGAGGTGAGAACAGGTGGGTACTGGGCCTACATGTACAGGAAAAAATTGTTCAGTATCGCATAGCAAAATGCTACGCAATTTTGTCCATTTGCTAATCAAATTTGTAATTGATTAGCACAATATTTATAAATATTGTGCTAATCAATAATGTATAAATACATTATTGATAAGGATGTCTAGAAAGTTATCACTTAGACATGCTAGATGAGAAAAATGCTAATAAATAATTTTCAAACAATTTTTTCCCTGCATTTAGCTGGGAGTGGGGAAAGGTAATACTAAAACAGCAGACCTGTAATTGGAGGCTTAGCTACTCATGTAGGTATAGGCTTGGTCTACTCCTGTAGTCTATTGATCTGCACTGGTCAGATAATACATTCATACTCCATTTAATTCAAGTTAAAAATCACAAGTAAAAAATCACTCATTATACATACACGTGTATAAAAATTCTGTATTCATTAGAATTTAAATTTTTGGACAAAAAATGGTGGACAACAAAATAATCACTAATAATGCCTTTCATACAAACACTGGTTGAACACAAGGACTTAGCCAGGAAATGATAAAAGAGAGTCCAATGGCAAATTTACTTATTGTTAGGACAGGAAGTGGTCTGGGTTCCTCCCACAATGCAATTTGGTGGAATCTGGCAATATTTTTTCTAGGTCTAGACTGAAAATATGCGGTCCAACACACGGCTGGACGGGTCTCTGGATAAGGCCTTGGTTGAACACAGGTAGAAAATTTTGAAAATATAAACATTGATCAATAGAACTTTGTTTTTCTATGAAACATTCTTACTAATTATTTCTATCGAAAAAACACTGTCAAATCCAAAATCCATGAAGAATTGATGTCAGAATAGATGCATTATTTAGTGAATCTGTGTTCTGTGAAGCATACTCAGATCCTGTAGATCTATCTTGCGAAACCAGCAGATCTAAATCCCCTGATAAAAAAAAGGCAACTAGATACATTTTCAAAGAGAGAACTTGATTTTTATAACTAGCCCACAGGACTAATTAATAAAGACGCAACTTTACTTTATAGTGTAGTTCTGTATCATGTGTATTACACATATATACCAGTTTGAAAAAAATGCAAAACAGCAAAAAAATGACACTAACAACTTTTATTTTTCAACAGATAACATGCATTAATGTTGAAAATATGTTATTGTGTAGTGAAATTGTACTACTTTGGAACATTGTTTTTGAAACATGAGTTTCAAAAAAAATGTTCCAAAGTTAGTACAATCGGAAAACATGCATGCATACTTTGTACTCGGTCTAATATGACTGAATGCATTGGCAGAGAGTAAAGTTCTGAAACAGTCTATGTAAAAGGTTCTCTGAAATGGGAGCCATATAACACTGTAATTTACAGATTCAATCATTACAGTTTGTATTGGGGTCCACGTGAAAGTCAGACAGATACTCTGACAGTAAGCAATCAGATAACTCTGAAATGTTTACTGGGCATGACGGACCAACAGCCATGAACGTTTACTGGTCCATAGTGATCTTTACGGAACAGGAGCCCAAATAACCCATCAAACTCAGAACTATTCAATTTAAATTTTCTGTTATTAAAGCAGTGTCACGCTACTGCAATACACATAACTTCAAATGCAAAATTTAAGTCTTAAAGGGCGGGGATCGACTTTAGTCATCAGAATATGACGTCTGCAGACGTCAGATTCTGGAACTAAAGTCGATCCCCATGCTGTAAGAGCAGCGTTCACAACTGACGGAGGTCCGGTGGTCCGAGACCACCAGAAATTATGTCGGACCTCCAGAATATTCATATCCAGTGGTCCTGCGGACCACCAAAATATCTAGACCTAATCAATATCATAACATGCCCAAAAGATGTTTAAACAATTGTTGCCACTCGAGGGTGATAATACCAGAAACACTGTACCCTCTCTCACCCTTTAGACGGAACAAAACATGTGTTCGGAATCATGAGGGTCATGAATTATTGACATTGAGATCGATCATCATCCATCATGCCTTTTGTGGTTTTACAAAATTAACGATGTGGAAACACATCGCAAGCGTGAAAAAATTGTAACGTAATTAGTTGTAGTCAGGACCACTAAAAAAATTTTAGGACCACCAAATCCTCTGAGCTGGTGGTCCTGTGGACCACTGCTCATAAAAGTTTGTGTCAAACCCTGAAGAGTAATTCTATTTCTAATGGCCGTAACCCCATAACATAGGTATTCAAAAGAATCAAAAAGAGCTGACTGAGACATTTCGAATTTCGAATTGATTTCGAATTGGATAAAACCCTTTGGTCTCCACGGTTTTTATATATAAAACATATTCATCACTTCAAGGGCTAAGTCCCAGCATACCAGGGGTATATAGTGATCAATGTTTGAAGATTTGAGACATATTTTATTTTTAACAAATATGTGCTAATAAAAGCACAGAATGTCTACTGTACTTGACTGATCAGTGCTTTAATTTAAATAGGCATAGGGTTTTATAAAAGCTTGATCAATAAATCAGAATTCTTACCAGATAGTAATTCACGCGCTTTGTCTGTAGGAGCTCCAGTTCTGTGAGTCATCAGCTTAACCTTAGAGTCCATGATGTCAAACCTCTCTCTGTAATAATTTCAAATTAAACAAACTTGAAATCACTTTCACTATTGAAGATAGATAATTAGTATTGTGCAGTAAAGCGAGAGGGACGTCATAACAGCATGTATTTCCCCCTTGGTTTACTAGCACTGCTTCACAATTTAAAAAATATATATTTCAGCCAACTTTTGTACTCCATAATTGACATAAAAAATCATCCATTGACTTGAGGCCATCTGGCATATACGTACATCTACAGAGATCCATACAATATATATATGTGTTGTGAATCATAGATATTTTGTATATATCTATGCAGTGAATAGACTTACTTACAAAAACATATGTCTATTTGCATTTATTAATGTACATATATATGTACATGTATAAATGCACTGAACAACAAATTTGGTAGAAAAATGTCACAAAACAAGTAAGAAAATTTACAATGTATACAGTACATATGTGTAATTCACCACCAGGGTTGGGGTCAATTATATAAAACACTGTATCAATTATCGTAATAAACGCCCGGGAGTAGCTTTTAATGATCATATAGTGTACATGACCTTGAGTTTAATTTTTTGCTCTTTAATTTCATGATAGCTGCAACAAAGTGAACGCTTGAAAAGGTAAGTGGAACAGGCATGCTGTGGCCCCTTCTGATAATTTTTTTTAAGCAGGTGCCATTTTTTAATTTTTCGTAAAAAAGTGCAAAAAATGAAAATAGACTATGTCCACTGCCCTATGAGGAAGTTCTGGAGGACATTCATTAAGACCGTTCGGACAGAACAATGTGGGAATCTCAAAGAAATGATCATACCTGGGGAAGGCTGCACTAGTTTACCTACCTAGGGTAAAACCTGGGTGAAGTTTTCTTTGCCTACCCTGCACTTCCTCATGGGGCCCACCGGGGGTAAAAATGGAAGTTTCGTGGCTATAAGGATGAGAATCCATTAAAAGTTATGTTCTTCCTTGACCCCCTCGTGGACTTTAAAAAAAAAACGGAGGCTATGCCCAAATTTCTGATTGCTATGTGCATATATGGTGTATTTGCTACTTTTTCTGTATTGCGGGCACTCGTTGGCTGCCCTGGTGTATCTAAAAACAAAACTCTCAACAGCGGCTACACCTCAGTAATTTTCTTCAGCCGCCTAAAAAAGTTCAAGTGTCTGGGTGATGTTTTGGATTCTGTTACCCCCATAACCGTTGGCCACATTAGACGTTTTTATAATTTAGCTCAGATTTTGATCTAGCACAGCATTTTTCTTGCTCAGTGAAAACTGTGGAATGTGGTCAAATATTTCCTCTAGCATATCGGCAGTTATGAAAAAAGGCTCAGCATAATTTTATTAGACAATTTTAAAATTTATTGAATCTACCTATCATAGACATAGTATATGACATAGTCTAGATTAGATATGATATGCTCGGTCTCAGAATCTCACACTCACAGTCACAGTCACGCTGATGTCATTGTAGGCCTATACCTGGATTCACCTTTCACCGTGGTGGATGCTTCTTCGCTCTCATATCGATATTTACCGTTTTTGGTCGATTTTTTTTACATATTCACTTACTTTGTATGAAGGAGCGATTTTATTTTCAGACGATTATTGAATTAAGTGAGGTTACTGGCTGTGAAGTGAGAAAATAAAAAAACATCTTCACAAAATTCCGCCGAGCATGTTTGTTGATCTTTCTTCTTGTGCACATTGTCTGTCATCCTGGTACTTTGGCTCAGCCCACTCATTGGAAAAGGTGATGGGGGTTATCTCCCGGCTGGGTGGTGCGGGGGTCTATATTCTCAATTCCTATACCATTGGCTTATTAAACAAACGGGTCATGCTCATGCTACGCTAGCAGCTAAATGGAAATAGTTTGGAGAACTATTTATTGTAAAGTAAATAGACTATGACAATCAATGCTTGTTTTGCACGCATGGTAGCACACACAGAATATATATGGTAGCACATGTAGAGATTTATCAGATAAAGGCATCTATATTCTATATAGGCATATGTGCCGTGATGCACTCTCCAAAATGTGAAAGTTCCCGCTGTAAACTTTCAGGCACATTTTGAGACTAAGGCCTATCCGGTATCAGCTATGTGCCTTTGTCATTATAATAGGTTATAGCTTTTTATGTAGCTCATTTTATGATTATGTGAAAAGTAGCAGACTTTAATTCATATTTCTGTAAATATATGGGAACTATCAGAAAATGTTAGGCCTATAGTCTACACGAATAACAACATTACCGCTATGAGGCCCTATGTACATGATGTATAAAACAATTTTCGGGTTGACATTTTTTATAAGGAAAAGATAAGGAGAAAATATAAATTATAATAGGCCTACGTCTATATAAATTATTAGGCCCCTACCTACATTTTATTTGTCATATTAATTAAAACACCGCCTGTGATTAGAGGCGGGGGGAGTATTAGAGTAGGCTATTTTCATATATAGTGTACATGCTATATCTTGGGTTTTATTTCAAATCAGGGGTGTAGGCGTTTATTTGATTATGGCCATTATTCGATTGAATACGGTATAGCTAAACTTAAAAAAAATCACTAAGAAATTCATGACTTTACACCAATCTATTCTCATATTACACGTGTGACTCCCTTCAATATAAGGGATCATATCATGTGCATATGGTGGTTCGAGCGTGATAAACAGCAAGATATCAGAGTGACTACAAATACCACTGTGTTGGAAAGCGAGAGACACTTGAAGATGAGATACTGTAGGCCTGCAAGAGAGACTCCAGAAACCCAGATGTCGAAAAATAAGAGACAAAATGACTGACAAGCGAGACGGAATTATCAAGGAGCAGATACAAAAATTTTAAAAAATAATAGCCGAAATGGTATAAATCACCAATTTAAGCCTTTATATTTTATATAGGCCTAATGTATTGTAGTATAGGTCTACTCATTATAGGCCACTTATAGTTGTTATTCCGATGTCTGATCCTGGACGTTGTGAAGGTGCAACAGCATATCACCAGAAGTGACTGTATTATCGAGTTGTTATCGTCAATTGCTCTTTAAAAAAGATACATGGGACAATCGACATGTCAGGTGCGATCCCCACAGTGACACCACTATGAGTTGTGACTTGTGGCTGTCAATGAGGCCAACATCATGGTTATCTATTATGACCTATAATAATGTTATCTTATTATTAAAATATTAGAAATCAAATAAAAAGTAGACGTATTTCAAAGAAAAAATAATATTAGGTACCAGGATTTCCGCCAGTGGGGGTACGGAACCCCTCCCACTCAGCACCTAATCACCCCCCTCCCCTTGGTGGCAAAGAAAACGAAAGTATTTTCTATAATTTGCTGTTATTTTAGTTTAAATAGGCCATTTTAAGCACTAAAATTTGAAACTCCAATTTTTTTCTCCGCCAGACCCTCCAATTATTTTTCTCTCCCCAGACCCACCAACCCTTGTGGACCCCCCCAATCAAACATTTCTGGTGGAAACCCCGGTTACACAGTTCGATTTTATAACTTATTGATGTGGCCCACGCGATTTATACTACATTATTATATCAATGATTTCCCCCTTACACATTTTTGTATAGTTCTGGACATATAGCAATATCATTATTCACACATTTCTTAATTGAAATATAACAGTTTTAACAATTGAAATATTTCTTGTTTTTGAAATTCTAGAGAAACTATTCAACATAGTTGACCATAGTTGTTTTGTGGATAATCATTTGCACTGTATGTTATATTTCGTGAATACATTATTGTTTCAACCGAGTACAATATGTGATGAAGCTGTAGTTGTAGTAGTTACCATTTCATGTTGAGACGAGAGTGTTATAAAAATATTATGAAGCATGAAATTGTGGCAATGATAAGAAAGCAATAAAAAATACTCTGTAGGGCTATTCGTTAAGGTGTGGTTGGATTGTTTGGGTATACAGTTCCACCCAGTCGGCTGTGAAAATTAAGATATATAATATCAGGCTTTAAATAGCAGGATCAGGGCTCTAATAACAACGAAATAGACTTCAAATTAGCTCTCAGTTACAGATTTTTCGGATTTTGTCATCTTAATCATGGGGTCGAGATCGCTCTCAGTCACCGCCATGTTGAATTTTCGGGTAAAGCAAATACATCTATCAACGGCCTCAGAGAGGACGACACGGCTATGGTACCTTATGACTATGATTGCACAAGCCCTACTTCATTGTGATTAATATTTAACATTTTATTTCTAATGTTTCAGGGCTAGGCTCTCTGGTATTTATTGTCTCTCTCGCTTTCGCTTTTCATAATTGCTGCTTTTCTTGGCTCTCTTGTATTGTGACTGAAAAAAATTGTGTCGCCGAATTATCGCCCTCTTTATCTGCAGTAAAGAGGATGTGAACCATGTGAGGTGCGATTATAATGCTCAAGTTATTGGGCGTATCCATTAATGCTTGGTAATCGAAATATGCCCAGCAAACATATGCGACGTTGGACCAATTTGCAACGCTGGTTTACCGCTGGATCAGCGTTGCAAACAGTAAACCAACGTTGAGCAACGTCTTATGTTTGCTGGGATAGGGCCTATGCGTCATCACCAAATAGCTTTTTTATGTTTTTTATATTTTTAAAAAAGTTATTGAATTCAGCATTTATAAGTAGGTTAGATATCTTAATTCAATTGCTTTAGAGCTATTTTGTTATGTCTATGATGTAGGCCTGAATAGGTCTACTGCTGAGATTCTTTATTATCAGTGGCAGTAGCCTATATTGCACCATTGTAGAAAATTCTATTTCATTCTATTCACTTATCTTGTTCAACATTTTCCTTATTGTTGCTTACCAGTTATGTACTATATTAAATCCAATCAAATCAATATAGTTTATTCAAACAAAATACAAACATATCAACTTACACAGTGATATTAAAAGTACATAAAACTTAAGTAAGGCACCTTACATTATATTGGCATGAAATTATTGTTTGAAAGGAAGTGAAATGAAATCAATGACTATGTTCACTTTCCATTTACTGTGTTTAGGCTACATTGAGTAGTAATACATCTGTGATTGACGTTAAATAGGTAAATGTTATTTTACAACAACATTAACCTGTTTAACCCTTTCACGCCCATACGGCCCCTGAGGGCCGGTGAAATATGACGTCATTTTTCAAATGCCCGTATTTTGCATTCACATGGCCTTTAGATTGCCACAATACATTTAAAATTGTATAATTTTGGCCAGAATACATTGTGCAATGTTTAATTAGTTCGATAAAAATTTAAAAATATATATTTAACTTCTATTCCATTCATATCTCAAATTTGATTGTGCTGGGGCGATTTTTTTTAAATTAGTTGGTTGACAAAATCGCTGAGTCACGAAAACGCAAAATCCGAAAAAAAATAAAATTGAAAAAACATATTTTTTTATTGCCGCCGACCCTGTGTTTGCCGGTGAATAGCTAAACCTGCAAGTAGATTTAGATGAACACAGATTGTTTTAATTAAAAAAGGTTTCTTCACAGCCTGCTAGTTTTGGATTTGTATTTTTTTCTACCATACGACCACTAGTTTATATAGAAAAATAAGTTGACTGGTACAAAAATTATTCTCATTTTTTTTTTAGTTCCTCCGACCCCGAGTTAGTGAACGATAAAGTTGACCAGTATTTAACAAAAAGTAATTCAGATTTTTTTTTTTTTTTTTTGGCCGTCCTCCTGCCTATAGGTTTCAAATAATAACTTCTGTCAACCTACTAATATAAAAACACTGGCCTAACCCTTTGACTCTCAAGTTCATGCCAGGACCCAGGGATAATGGTGGTCATTTAATGGAAATGCACGTGTTTTTAGTATAATGGCTGTAACTGTGGATCTACAAGGTGTATTAACCATATACAAATGTGGGATTCGGCAGCGGCGGGCCTTTGTGAGCATGCAACATTTTGGGCAGTCAAAGGTCACCTCAAGGTCATTGCAAGGTGAAAGTTTCATGAATTCAAATAAAAAAAATTATACAAGACAAGCCATATTGTTCACTTCTGGATAGGCGCGCAATATATAGAAACATATGTGTGGCAGTTCCCCAGAATCATGTGAAGTGAAATGACCTTGAACGGGCCCTGAGTACCTGAAGAGTCTAACCCCATTCCATACTAATAATGATATCCATTTTGATATCCTCAAAATGTCTTGCAAGCCTAGCGTTAGCTACTGAAATTACTCCTTTTTTACATTTTATTACGAAATAATAAAATATTTCGCATGGAAAGGGTTAATGGTTGTTGATGTATATACCCATAGCAACAACAGCTACTGATCTTATATCGAGGATTCGCTGTGTAACATGTTCCACGGACATCTTACAATTCTATTAATATTTAAATAGTTAATTATTCGATATTAATTTGATCTCGTGCTTCTTGAAAATACACAATACATAAAATTGGATACTGTTTCCATGGAAACCGTTTCTAGGGAGTAAGGGTGCGTCTTCGAGGGGTATAACAAAAAGCTTGTGTTGATCGCCCAAGTGTTCTCCATGTGCGTAGAAATTTTCATGTGCATTGAAAAAACCCTTTGAAAGATATTGTAATATTTGTATTGAGTTATTATTTTTATTTAAATTTCATTAAAAAACTCAGGCTGGAAAGGGTTAAACTGATAATTGAAAATAAATTGCGCAATCAAATTGCACATGGTGGCAATGTTTCCCACTCATCAGGAGCCCCAGCCACCCCTCACCTGCTAGGCAGGCTTGCTAATTAGCTCATGAAGGTACCTGCATACACAATAAGCTAAGTGGATCACAGAGCCATAACATTTATAACATCAGAAATAAGTTCATATTTCAAGTAGAATCATTTTTTTCCTCAAACAAATACTTTTCGTGGCCATTATGGTTTGAGGCTATGCCTTAAAACGTCCAATAGTGTTTAGCATCCAAGCATTAAGCGCTGATGGGGGTGCTCGAACTTAGGAAGAATTTTAATCACCTGTGCCTAAGTTTGATTTGTGTTCAAAATAACTTTATTTGGAAAATATTTAGTTGCCATTATCTCCATTTATTTTTGTTCAAAATGTGTTTATCTTATGTTTCTTTCAGGAAAGCACTTTCTGATGTCCATCTCCATGTTTTAATAGCTTTGAGGTGAATATGTTTCAGGGAAAAGGTTTTCAAAATGGTTTTACATGCAAAATAATAAAATTTATAGTTGGTAAAAAGCTGAAATAATGAAAAAAATATTGATTTTCTAAATTTTCAATCTTACTGCCTTATAAGTGAATCCAAGTGAATAAACTACGGAGTGGCTATTCGTACGGGAAAGTTACAATGGGAGTCAATAGGAGCCCGTCATTTCATAAACGAGGCTGCCCATAGAGTTACATTATGAAGAATCACGTACGATTAGCCACTGCCAATAAATTAACTATAAACTATGAGTAGTCTGGAAATATGGCATGGCCTGGTCAATTGTTCGTCTTCCTAAGGGCTCTGGTCCCTATGGAGGACCTTCATCGAACTTAGGCACACCCCACTCGAACTTAGGCACTTGATTCCCAACGTGAAAAATTGATTCCTCTCTGGTCGTCCTAAGCACTAAGTGTTTTTTTGGTTCCACATTTATATGTTTAATCAACACAGCCGGCCACAAAACTATTTTAACATGTGTATGTCTGGATAAATTCAATAAACTGCTTAGGTGCACGAACTTAGGGCACTTCGCTCTATATCAAGTAATATTTTAGCCCTTCAATCTGTGGCATTATTCCAGCTACCGAACTCCCTGTACAGTGTAGGCCCTACAGGCTACACTATGTTATTGTTAATGATAATGATTACTGGCCGCAATGAGGGAGTTCGGTACATATAGTGTACACAGTACACTGTACAGGGAGTTCGGTAGATCTACACAATGATGACAATGACTATAGTGGCATTCACATTAAAAATCGCATTTTAGGGGGATCATATGGTGTTACTGATTCACTATTTACAAGGAAAGTACTCACAATATCGATCCAAAACTTTGAGTCAGTGTAAAAAATATGTTCTACCGTAACATTAACTTATTTTAAAGAATCATTCAGCTTCAAAACGCGCATGCCTGGGACGGTCAAGTGTAGGCCAACAGTAGCCTATTGAGTACAGATTGACGGTATTAATATAGCCACTGAACTGATTACAAGATACTACTCAAACGAGACATTGATCCAATGCTGTTTTAATGTTAGGCCAACATCTGCGACGCTGGCCCAACATTGAACCAACATTAGATAAATGTACAATGTTTGAGAGAAAGTCCTCCTGCCCAGCAAACGCAAGACATTTGTATGACATTTATGCAATGTTGGCCCAACGTCTTCGACGTTGGTCCAGCATTGCATAAAGTCATACAAATGTTTTGTGTTTACTGGGTGACAATGTAAAATTGGGGGTCAAGCAGTTTCCAAATCCCAGCAGTAATACAGTCAGTTTGTTTGCAAGTAGGCGACCAAGTAGGGGCAAAAGACAAGGGCTTTGAATTATTAACTCATAGATGTCGCTCAAGTATATATGAACTTGCTGTGATTTGAGAACTTGCTCTTAATGAGGCTTTGGGTATGAAACGCATATTTAGTATTATTATGGAATAGGGCCTTGGCTTACCCACGGGCACTATTGCCTTCTGGGGGACCCTTGTCCTGCAAATTTTGACAGTTGACTACACCTTTAATTTGATCAGCTGGAATAATGCCACAGATTGAACGTGTTAACACACATCATTAATGATAATGATTACTGGCCGCAATGAGGGAGTTCGGTACACATCACTGTCAAAAATGTGAGATTCCCAACTTGTCTATATAATAGGCCTAGACTCTACATATAGCAACGGAAACAGGTAACTGTCATGACTGTGTCTGTGTGTCACGACTCGCGGATTACGATCGCGGTTACTGGGTCTGGGATAGGCCAAAACAACGTATATATTTTACCGTTTCTATATAAACGTAGAGCCCGTCTATCCCTGTAAATGGTGTGTTTTTATCCAGACAATATTTATATGAACAATATTATGATTTTTGCATTCATTCAATGATAAAGCAATGAGTTTGATGTCAAAATAGTGTTCTTCTCAGATATTATAACTGGTTGACGTGTCCGCCATGTTGTATTATAAGCTGTCAAATGCGCCTGCGCATTAGGCCAGCGCAACTGACCTTATTTGATTTTGCCTGTCGTCATTCTCCACACATAGATGTCGCTCAGGTCAACCACCAATTTCTCTGGGGTCAGCAGTAATAATGCATTGATTTTAGCCCAGGGATTGGCCCAGGCTAAACTCATCAAAAAAATCGGTGATTTTATTTTGGCTTCTTAATATGACCATATGATGTAAACATGTCCACAGACTAGAACTGCAAAAGTTTTTTATTTTTTTGTGCTGCACATTCACCTTTTAGGCTAAATATTGAGACGAAATTCCTGATTTCTATTATTATTGACAACCATGTCAAAAATAAGAAATACGGGAATTTCGCCTTTATATCTAGCCTAACTGATGAATGCACTGTTTATTGGAAATAAATAATGGAGCAGTAGATCCTAGTGAGAACAAATTGTTTAATAATGTAAACGGTAATGGTACGTGTACATGCAGTTGAGACAATGGCTCGCTTTGCTTCTCGTGTGCACGTTTCAAAAACCTTAACAACAATTGGCGCATTTTGTTGGCTGTTTTGTTGTTTTGTGTTTTTCTCTGGGGAAAAAAACTTTCCTTACCCTAAAAAGTGACCCATCTCCCGCGAGCGCCTACCCTAAAACTATGTTTATGGGGTTTCGTAAACGGTGAAATGGTGATGGTAGGCCTACACAGTTGAGACGATGACTCGCTTTGCTTCTCCTGTGCACGTTTCAAAAGCCTTAATGACAATCGGCCATTTGTTTTTTTGTCTGCCATCTTGAATTTTTGCAAATTTTTTTCTGCATTTGTTTTAATCAAGTCATTAATTGCCTAAAATGCAAGGTGTAGGGGCCTACATCTATTTCGCACAAATGACAGTTTTTACACTTTTGCCTACCGTGAAGGATGCAGCTGTACTTCCAGGTAACCAGCCCTTTTTCAAATGCATAGGCCTATCTGCTTGGATCAAAATTGAACGTTGACGCTGTGGACATTAGGTCTTAATAGGTTAACTTAGATATTAACATTCCTGATTCATTTTTAAAAACACAATTACAATTTACACCATTTAACGGATGACGACGAATGATATAGTCTCACCTGTGCGGCACTCTCCGGAGAGGTAGCATCCGACGTCAGAGATGTGCTTCTGCAACCTTTCCGCACAAATAAGTACGAGAGTCTTAAAGGCATCCTAATAGAGCGACGAGTTCTTACTACACCCGAGAGAGTGAATAAATCATTTCTGGGGAGAAGATTCGCATGGACAACCGTCCAAAATTATTCAACATTACAGAAGATGGCCAGCTTCGGCACAAAAGCTGTAGTTGGAAGGGCTGTGCTACGGCAGGCCTTCATCTGGCAGATGCTCGCATCGATACGTGCCCACTTGGCCACACAGCCAGATATATAGTGCCTCGTTGAAGAGTTTGGACATGTTGGCCGACCGGGTACTTGCTTCTGAGAGCGACGTCGACGAAAGTACACCGGGGGTTGCTGAAATCAAAGTAAACGGGACTTGCAAGTTAGTAGGACTATTAGAAGACCTGTCTCGACGATTAAAAAAGTTAGAGACAGCGACATCCACCATGGCCGCAGAGAAGAGGAAGAATTCAGCACGTGCTCGGACATATGACAATCGCGCCCCTAGGGCTCAATATGTACCCAACGTGCAAGCAAAACCATTTGTACCAAATAGACAAGGTTCTTTCACTAATCATAATGAAGATAGCCGTCAGAGCGTACCGCCGCCGAACGCACAGCAAAATAATGCTACGAAACCTACCGATACAGTCAATGCACAGGTTTGCTACTATCACCAGGCCTTCGGCGATAAGGCGCGTTTGTGCAGTGAACCTTGTTTGTACTATAAAACGATAGGTCAGCGCGAAATCGCTAATATTGAGTCATATCCGACTAAATTATTGTACGTTGACGACAAACGCAACAAGTGCAAATACCTTATTGACACAGGCGCTGCAGTCAGCGTCTTACCCAAGTCTTGCGCTAACAGGATGTCAGACGCTGCCAGTTTGTCCTTAGTTGCAGCTAACAATACTACTATTAATACCTACGGTACTAGCAAACGCGTCGTCGACGTCGGCCTTAAACGTGACTATGTAGGATCCTGACATCGCTCAGTTAATGTGGCGTTTATCCCCAGATTCCTGGACGCGGGCGGACGGGGATGACCGCCTCGTTTTCATACCGTGGTGACGTGCGCACACAGAGCAGTGTGTGCGGCCTTGGTATTATTCTTGCACTTCAAGCGTAATACTCAGCGACTGCGGACGTGCCGTAGCTCGCTCTTGCTAAGTCCATAGAGACGTGCCGTGCGCGGATGGTTGTGCTTTGTTGTTATCGCATGTTAATCAAATAAACATGACAAGAGAGAAGAGAGTTTCCTGGTTTGTTTGAAACCGTCGACCAGACGGCTGAGGAGGATGTTTGAGTTTTGATGGTGAGATTGGGCGGAGTCCCTCGTCGGCCGTTGTGACCCCATAACGGAACTCCCGGCGTAGGCCCATCACGCCATATTGGTGACCCCTGACGACTGATCGTTTACGCAACAGTGTTTTCACCTAGACGCCAGTTGAAAACCGCTGTTTTCAAGGATAGTTTCATTAATTTTAGGGGATTTTTTGAAAAAAATCAATAGCATTTTTTTCACAAGGTACGTGAAAGCTGTAGGTCAAAATATATATATGCCAGTTTAAATTAGTCAGAAAGAGTTATCAGACGAGAAGCACGTTTCTTTACGTCGAAAACGGCGTAAATTTCTAAACTTTTGGTCGAAATCCCACGTGTTTGGCGCCTTTTCAATATGGCGGCCTTGCCGGTTTCTCTAGAAGAATCCAGAAAATTATTCTCATAGACATAGTCTATCATTTTTTTATCGTAAGAGTTTGTTTAATGCCTTCATCCTACTAATGCCACTGTAGGCGAGTAGGAAGTGGGTATTTTCTGTAACTCATTTTTATCGTTGATTACCATAATTGGGTAACTCGATCTTAAAGTCCATAGACGAAATCTCATCATTTTTTCCCGATTTTTTCTACAAATCGACAGAAATTTTTACTATCGCTTCGACTCGGGTAACCTTTAATAGGTTTAGGGCCAAAATAAATTGTTTCCCTAAAAGAATGTCAATAAACGGTCTTATTTGGTCTGTTTAAAAATATTCCCAGGACCGTAGGTCAATATTTTGTACTATTATCATATGTTATTTCAGAGAATGCTGAATATTGTATTTGTATTTGGTAGGTGTGCGCCATCTTGGCCGCTGGTTTCCCTAAGTTAGCTCAAAGCCCGCCGTGGGCACCCACGTGTTCCCCCCTAACCGGCATGCATCGGGACAGTGAACCTGTGTCGCCGCATCACATTAGCATAAAGTAAGCCGCCATTTTGATTTGGTGGAGATTATTAGTCACGTGTTCCAAATTTTACACGGACAGATTGTAATAACATTTTTTTTTAAATTTGTTTGTAAATTTTCTTTTTCAACACGATTGAGGGAGAAAATATGTAAATAAGTCGTTTCGAAAACGAAATTCTGCCACTAATTGTGCGAGACTTTTGTTCACTTTGAAACGCCTTTCGGTGTTTGTAATCGTGCTAGGCTATTCAGCGCCTTATTTGGACACGCAGTAGCTGATGAATATGCTAATGTGAGGCGAGACGGGGATGCTGACTGTATACCATGTACGCACCGCTCAAAAGCTTACAGTCACAGACTATAAGCCACATGCTGCCTGCTGCACAGGCTGTGAGCACCGACAATACACCACACACACACCCACTACAGACGACATAACAACAACCGCACCGAGCACAGTCGGTTTATACGTCAACCAATGAATCGATGCGAGCGATTGATTCGGACGTTCATGAGAATGATTCGGTGATGAACGTACCATTATAAAAAAAAAAGACGTGGAATGTTCATCACAGATATCATTTTTCAGCGAAATGATATACTTTATCATTTATCAGCATAGACTACTGTCAGTCACGCTTTAGATATTATTCTTAAATCATAAATGTCACTGTTTTTCTTCACAGTCACATTTAGTCTATCAGTTTGAGAACGAAATTTTCTCACGATAGTTATTTCTAAAGTTTAAATTTTTTATAAATACAGAAATATTCGATTTGACAGTTGCGCTATTGCGAAACATTGCAAATATTTGAATGTGTTTTTCGACTTTTGTGAAAAAAATTTTTTTCACCCAGGTCGATTTACAAAATACTATTATCATAGCTTAGCATAGCTTATCACAGTTGTATCTGGCATATTGTTTTTATGTACCACTGTGACCTACGGTTTTCACGGTACCATTTTGCATGTGTGTGACTCAGTGAAAATGTTTTATGTCTCATATAGACCTCCAGTTTTCACTTTAATCAATACATACCTTTTGTGAATTTGTGAACAGCACTTAGGTGAAACTTCAACGACGCATATTTCTGCAACCAATCTGCAACCCCCGTTTCTCGCACCATGCGACATAGCATAAACATTTTCTACAGTCTACACTTCTAGCTTCAACATATTACAGACATTTTTCATCTGATTTTCACGGCATTGCACAACCTGTCCGCGCACGGCGCGTCAAAAATAGTTGGCATGTGTTAATACGACATGCCATTTTAAACACATTTGGGATAGACGCAGAGCCAATAGGCCAGCTACCCCAGATGCTTCATTAGTTAAATAATTTTACAAACACTACTTCATAATGTCAAAGCAGTACGACAGCGAAGGCTTCCTGTCAACGCCTCTAGAAGGTTCGGGTGCTAGACCCAATGATAGCTATCATCCCGACAGTGAAGACAATGAGGTTCGATTCCGAGAAGCAGACGAGGAATATCAACGCCTCAAAGCCGATTTCGCTCGAATTGCTCGGGATAGGAGTCTGAATTCCCACTCGAGGAGCGACTCCTCAAGGAGTTCTTCACCGCTTGGTAGACAGCCGCAGAAACGTGCTACGAGCTTACTCAAGTTTAGAATCGCAACTTTCTACGCCTCTGATGTGGAACTCTGGTTTAATCAAATCGAGACGCAATTCGCCCTCCACCAGATCGATGATGATGACGAGAGGTACAGCCTAACCTGCGCTGCACTTTCTGGCGAGATTGCATCAGACGTGAGAGACGTGCTGCTGCAGCCTTTCAGGTCAAACAAATATGACAGCCTGAAAGCAATTCTAATTGAGAGGCGAGGATTGACAACACCTGAAAGTTATCTCTGGCGAGAAGATTGGAAATGATATTCCCTCGCGTTTCCTGAGGCGTCTGCAGAAGACTGCAGGTTTCGGCACCAAAGCTGTTGTGGGAAAGGCTGTAATTCGGCAAGCGTTCATACGACAGATGCCCGCTTCCATCAGAGCCCATTTGGCGACTCAACCCGACAGTGCCTCTCTCGAAAGTTTGGCCGTTTTGGCTGAAGGGCACTGGCTGCAGAACAGGACGTTGAAGAGAGTAAGCCGGGGGTCGCAGAGATCAAAGTCGACGAGACCAGCAAATTAGTTGGTTTGTTAGAAGATCTATCCAAACGCATTAAGAGATTAGAAACAGTAACAACATCGGAGAGGAAACGAAATAAAGGACGTGGACGAGCAAATACCTACGCTCACGCGCCTGCATTTGCCCCTAATGTACAGGCCTCAGGTTTCATTAGTAACCAACATAGTCAGTATAGAGACGTTAAAGATAATGCTCGACCTTTCGCTCCGCCGACAAATTCGCAAACAAATGCTCGACCTTCCGTTCCGCCGCCGAACACACAGAGAAATGACGCCGCTAAGACTTTGAATTCGGCTGATGCAACTGTCTGCTATTTTCACCAGACTTTCGGTGACAAGGCACGCACGTGCAGAAGCCCCTGCGCTTTTTCTTTAAACTGCTAAGCCAGAGCAAGATTGCGACTCTTGCATCTGGCGGTATAACTGAGACGCGACATGACTCCCCGGACGCTAGTTCTCCAAAGTTATCTCACTCTAAGTTATTATATGTCGCAGATAAAGGACATAAATGCAGATATTTAATCGACACGGGCGCAGCTGTCAGTGTTCTGCCAAAATCTTGCGCTAACGGGATTTCGGGCGCTGACAGTCTCCCCCTGGTGGCAGCTAATAACAGTACTATAAACACTTACGGCAATTGTAAACGCGTCGTCGATGTCGGCTTAAAGCGCGAATATCCGTGGACATTCATAGTGGCAGATGTGCAGCAACCCATAATCGGGGCTGATTTTTTAATCCACTACAATTTGCTCGTAGACTTGAGAAGCAGATGTCTTCGAGACATGCGTACAGGCTTAGCCATTGCCGCTTCATTATCTTCGATTAAACCTCTGTCATTGAACAGAGTTGATACAGTTCAAAATGAATATACTAAACTCCTCGGCCAGTTCCCGGAACTGACACGCCCTACGACAAAGGGTGAGCCCGTCAAACACGGCATAACTCACAAGATAGTGACTAAAGGTCACCCGGTTTTTGCTCGACCACGACGTTTGGCTCCCGATAAGCTGGTCACCGCCAAACGTGAGTTTGACGATATGATTAAATTAGGGGTCATTGAACCCAGCGACAGCGAGTGGTCCTCAGCGCTTCACATGGTGCCAAAGAAAAACGGCGATTGGAGACCATGCAGGGACTACCGTAGTTTGAATGCACAGACCGTACCGGACCGTTATCCGATTCCGCATATTCAAGATTTTACGCAGCGGTTAGCCGGATCGAAAATTTTTTCGAAGATAGACTTAGTCAGGGCTTATTACCAAATTCCGGTGGAACCGTCCGACGTACACAAGACTGCTGTTACCACACCTTTTGGCTTGTTTATTTCACTAGAACCCCATTTGGTCTGAGAAATTCCGGTCAAACGTTTCAGCGATTTATAGACCACGTGACACGCTGACTTGATTTCGTTTTTGTTTATTTGGATGACCTACTGGTAACCAGCCCAGATCATAAAACGCATAAGAAACATCTACGAATTCTTTTTGCTCGACTATCGGAGTACGGAATCAGCATTGGTCCTGAAAAGTGTCAGTTCGGAACATCTGAATTAAGTTTCTTAGGTCATCACGTTTGCGCCGAAGGCATTTCGCCGTTACCTAGCGCCGTTGACGCGATCGTTAATTTCAATAAACCCGAAAAGCAACGAGCATTGGGTAGGTATCTGGGAATGGTGAATTATTACCACCGTTTCATACCGCATTGCGTCGCGAAGCTGACGCCACTCAATAATCTACTGACTTCTACCAACGAAGGCCATACCAGATTGTCACCGAAATCAAATTTCGATTTGAAGTGGAATAAAGAAGCAGAGTCAGCATTTTCCGAGTCCAAACAGATATTGGCAAACGCTACGCTTCTGGTGCACCCAGATTCTACGGCCCAGCTTAACATCACGTGTGACGCTAGTGATGTCGCCGTCGGTGGCGTTTTGCAGCAATTTTTAAACGGTATGTGGCAGCCGCTTTCGTTTTTCAGCAAGAAGCTGAACCCAGCAGAGACACGCTATAGCGCGTTCGATCGTGAACTTTTGGCAGTATACGCTACAATTAAACATTTCAGACACAATTTAAAAGGACGAAATTTTTTCGTTAATACTGATCACAAACCGTTAACATTCGTAATGTCATCCGTGACTGAGCGCGCATCCCTACGACAAACACGTCATTTAGCGTTCATCGCTGAATTCACCACCGATATTAGATATGTAAAAGGAGAGACAAATTTCGTCGCTGATGCGCTGTCACGACCATCAGTGTCAGCGATACACGATGGCCCAGTAATAGACTATAAAGAGTTAAGTCTCGATCAAGCTAATGACGCGGAATTCACACGTTTGAGACATTCGACTACATCCACTATGAATTTCAAACTATTGAAATCGTTTGATAATCAATTGATCTGGTGTGATGTGTCCACGGGACACAACCGGCCGTACCTTACCGCGAAATTTCGCCGAAAAGTTTTTTCAAACTTGCACGGTTTAGGCCATCTATCGCATAGAGCTACCAGACCTTTAATTAATACCTGATTTGTATGGCACGGCATGAATATAGATATTGCTAGATGGTGCCGTACCTGTAAGGGTTGCCAGACCGCTAAAGTTTCACGTCATAACACTCCAGTTTTCGGAAAGTTCACTGAACCTACCGAGCGATTCGATCATGTCCACGTGGACATAGTCGGACTTTTACCCTATGCCGATGGTTTTAGATATCTACTGACTTGCGTCGATCGTTTTACACGTTGGCCCGAAGCTATACCTATGGTAGATATTAGAGCTGAAACGGTCGCCGATGCCTTCTTCAGCGGGTGGATAGCACGTTATGGTACCCCTGCCACTATCACCACTGATAGGGGCGCTCAATTCGAGTCCAAATTGTGGGATAGTTTATGTAACCAATTCGGGATTATTCGGAATCGTACCACGAGTTATCACCCTCAGTCGAATGGCATGGTCGAGCGTTTCCACCGTCAATTGAAAGCCGCCATCATGGCGCACGAGTCACCGAATCCGTGGACTATCACGTTACCTGCCATACTGTTAGGAGTTCGTTCAGCCGTGAAAGAGAGACTGGGCAAGTCAGCTGCTGAGATGATTTACGGTACAACCCTTAGACTCCCAGGAGAGTTTACTAAACAGTACAACGTCGACGCTAACACTGATTTGGAGAATTTTTCAGACAAGCTACGCGTGGCCATGTCGCGTCTCCGTCTATGTCCGCCACGTGACACACAACAACACAACATTTTCCAATTCAAGGAAATAGCTACATGTACTCATGTATTCTTGCGCCGAATCGCAATTGCACCGCCTCTGACCTCCCCTTACGATGGACCATACAAGGTCGTCGCGAGGAGTGGCAGAGTAATGAAAATCCTAGTTAAAGGCAAGGTTGAGACGGTCTCCTTAGATCGCGTTAAACCCGCTCACATGGAGTGCGAGCCTACAACAGGAACGACAACACAGCGTAAACCGCCAAGCAAGCCACGGAAGTCGACGGCTACCAGGACATCTAGTAAGAATCCACAGGGTCCACCTAGACCTGGTAGTGCGGACACTCCGACGTCCAACGGGACGAGAGTCAACACAAAAAAGTCGACGGCAGTCAGAAGCAATCAAAAATCGGCCACAGTCCCAACGCAAATAGATGTTAAAGTCAACTTGTCTAGCAGAGACAATACTTACGTAGCGCTGCATTCGCGAGCCCCTGCCGCGTCCCGCGCTAAAGGGAACGGCGGTGGTTTACAAACGTATTCCCGCATACCTTTACATCTACGGGGTAAAACCCCGGGTGCTGCTGACACCGTATTCGACTCGACAAAAAGCAAACATGCGAATATCGCTAATCGCGAAAAAATTTCGACCGACCAAACAGTGCGAAAAACTAGAGTCGGACGAATAATCCAGACTCCTGCTCGATTCGTGCAGATGGTTCACGCCATAGTCGCGCCTAATGACGTCTATGGCGGGCCCAACCGCATACCTCGTAATAACAATGTTGTTAAATTGTAAATGAATATGCCAGGCCTGGCAGAATTGTGTACAGATATATAAATGTAAAGACATTTTCTTTTAGCAAGCTCATTGCTAAAGCATTAATAGCAATTCTGTTAATTAAATGAATGGGTTGATAGCAGCTTGCAGCACATGAATCATATATATATAAAGGACAGTTGGTGTTAAGAGGATAGGACAATTCACGTATAATGCTGCGCTTTCAACCGCCCACAATGTAACCACACTCGCTATATATATTTTTTTAAGAAAACTATGCTTAGTATAAGAGGTTACATATTTTACAACCCCGCTACTTGCACGAAGCAGTCTCCTACACGTCAGTTTGGTCCTACGTTGTCACTCAGCCGGGGGTAATGTAGGATCCTGACATCGCTCAGTTAATGTGGCGTTTATCCCCAGATTCCTGGACGCGGGCGGACAGGGATGACCGCCTCGTTTTCATACCGTGGTGACGTGCGCACACAGAGCAGTGTGTGCGGCCTTGGTATTATTCCCGCACTTCAAGCGTAATACTCAGCGACTGCGGACGTGCCGTAGCTCGCTCTTGCTAAGTCCATAAAGACGTGCCGTGCGTGGATGGTTGTGCTTTGCTGTTATTGCATGTTAATCAAATAAACATGACAAGAGAGAAGAGAGTTTCCTGGTTTGTTTGAAACCGTCGACCAGACGGATGAGGAGGATGTTTGAGTTTTGATGGTGAGATTGGGCGGAGTCCCTCGTCGACCGTTGTGACCCCATAACGGAACTCCCGGCGTAGGCCCCATCAACTATACGTGGACATTTATAGTAGCAGACGTTAAACAGCCCATTATAGGGGCGGATTTTCTCATACATTATAGTTTACTGGTGGACTTGAGAAGTCGGTGTCTAAGAGACATGAGAACGGGTTTAGCTATACCTGCTTCACTATCGTCAATTATTTACTGTTATGGACTTCGTCCACTCAATAAAGTGGAAGCAGTCCATAACGACTAGGCCCCTACACAAAACTATTAGGTCAGTTCCCGGAACTGACTCGCCCTACGACGAAGGAAGAGACTGCCAAACACGGCATTACACACAAAATAGTGACCAAAGGACACCCAGTGTTCGCGCGACCACGACGATTAGCCCCTGACAAACTAGTCACTGCGAAACGCGAGTTTGATGATATGATAAATTAGGAGTTATTGAACCCAGCGACAGTGGATGGTCCTCAGCGCTTTATATGGTCCCCAAGAAAAATAGCGACTGGAGACCATGTGGTGATTATAGAAGCTTGAACGCTCAGACCGTACCAGATCGATACCCGATCCCTCACATTCAAGACTTTACGCAGCGTCTAGCTGGTTCGATTTTTTTTTCTAAAATTGATTTAGTAAGAGCGTATTATCAAATACCAGTTGAACCGTCCGATTTGCATAAGACAGCGGTTACCACACCTTTCGGTCTTTTCAATTTCACTAGGACACCGTTTGGTCTACGAAATTCCGGTCAAACTTTCCAACGTTTCATCGATCACGTTACACGCGGATTAGATTTCGTGTTCGTATATTTAGATGATATATTAGTCACCAGCCCCGATCATAGTACCCATAAGAAGCATTTGAAAATTCTTTTCGCCCGACTAGCCGAATACGGTATTATAATCGGTCTTGGGAAATGTCAGTTCGGTACAACCGAGTTGAGCTTTATAGGCCACCACGTTTGTTCAGAAGGAATTTCGCCGTTGCCCAGCGCAGTTGACGCCATAGTTAATTTCGCAATACCCGAAAAGCAACAAGGGTTACGAATATAGGGCCTACTTAGGAATGGTAAATTATTACCATTGATTTATACCACAATGCGCGGCGGAGTTGACACCGTTAAACAATTTACTGACTGCAGCCAATGACGGTCATACGAGGCTGTCACCGAAGTCTAATTTTGATTTAAAGTGGAATGAAAGTGCAGAATCGGCATTTTCAGAGTCTAAGCAAATACTAGCAAATGCAACACTCCTGGTACATCCAGACAATTCGGCCCCGTTGAATATCACGTGTGACGCTAGTGATTTCGCCGTAGGTGGCGTTTTGCAACAGTATATAGACAATGTTTGGCAGCCACTTTCATTTTTTAGTAAAAAATTTTAACCTGCGGAGACACGTTACAGCGCGTTTGACCGCGAGCTTTTGGCAGTGTATGCCACTATCAGACATTTTAGGCACAATTTAGAAGGCCGTAACTTTTTCGTAAATACTGACCACAAACCTTTAACTTTTGTAATGTCATCAGTTACCGAACGCCCATAACTACGACAATCAAG
Source organism: Flabesymbios commensalis (assembly GCA_964017125.1). Lineage (NCBI taxonomy): Eukaryota > Metazoa > Annelida > Polychaeta > Terebellida > Flabelligeridae > Flabesymbios > Flabesymbios commensalis. The sequence goes on from OZ024908.1 coordinate 64,092,179, forward strand.
ACAGTTGGCTTTCATAGCCGAGTTTACCACGGACATAAGATACGTGAAAGGTGAGACAAATTTCGTCGCTGACGCGCTGTCACGACCATCAGTGTCAGTCATAGACAGTACATCAGCAATAAATTACAAAGAATTAAGTGCAGATCAAGCCTTGGATGCGGAATTCACGAGATTGCGACACTCAACGTCGTCTACTATGAACTTTCAACTGCTCAAGTCATTTGATAACCATTTGATTTAGTGCGACGTGTCAACAGGACACAAGCAGATATCTTACAGAAAAAATTTGAAAAACTGTTTTCTTAAATCTACATGGATTAGGTCATCCATCGCATAGGGCTACCAAGCCCTTGATAAATAAAAGATTTGTATGGCATGGCATGAATATAGATATCGCTAAATGGTGCCTTTCCTGCAAAGGCTGTCAGACCCCCAAAATTTCTCGCCACAATCAGCCAGTTTTCGGCAAATTCACCGAACCTACCGAGAGATTTGACCACGTACACATTGATATTGTCGGACCCCTGCCGTGCGCTGACAGTTTTAGATAGGCCTATTTACTGATTTGTGTCGATCGTTTCACACGTTGGCCGGAAGCCATTCCTATTGTGGATATTCGAGCCGAAACAGTCGCCGATGCCTTTTTCAGTGGGTGGATAGCACGTTTCGGGACTCTCGCCACTATCACCACAGATAGGGGCGCCCAGTTCGAATCAAATGGTTTATGCAACCAGTTCGGGATAGTAAGAAATCGCACAACGAGCTACCACCCCCAGTCGAACGGCATGGTCGAGCGTTTCCACCGTCAGTTAAAAGCAGCCATTATGGCACACGAGTCACCGAATCCATGGACAATAACACTACCCTCTGTTTTACTTGGCGTTCGTTCCGCCGTTAAAGAGTTATTGGGCAGGTCGCTTGCCGAGATGATTTATGGTACGACACTTAGACTACCAGGAGAATTTACACAGAAGTATACCGTTGACGCAAATACAAACTTGTATAATTACTCAGATAAGCTACGCGTAGCCATGTCGCGTCTCCGTTTGTGCCCACCGTGCGACACACACCAGAAAAACATTTTCCAGTATAAGGAAATTGACACATGCACACATGTATTTTTGCGACGAATCGCAATTGTGCCGCCTCTGACCGCCCCTTACGACGGCCCATATAAGGTCATCGTGAGAAGCGAGTCATGAAAATCCTGATAAAAGGCAAGGTGGAAACAGTCTCATTTGACCGAGTTAAAACTGCACATTTTGAGTGCGAGCCTGCAACAGGTACAACCACACAGCGTACTACGCAATCGAAAAGAACGAGCTCGAAGACTACACGGATCGTCAGAGGGAATACACAGGATCAACTATATAGCACCCAGTAGCACGCACACTCAGAGGTCCAACAGGACGAGTGTTAAACCGACAACGACACAATCTAAAGCGACTAAACATGGTACAAATTTGGCCACTGCTCCACAGCAAAAAGCCATAAGAGTAAAATTTAAACCTTATGTAGCGCCACATTCGCGAGCCCCCGCCGTTTCCCGCGCTAACGGGAACGACAGCGGTTTGCGAACGTATTCACGTGTACCTTTGCATTTAAGGGGTAAAACCTCTCCTACAAGCGATATGCGCAAACAATCGAATGTTAAAAACGATTCGAATATCGCTGATAGCGATAAAATTATGGCGAACAATCAAAACTTCGGCACGGTTCGTGCCGCTGGTCCACGCCATAGTGGCGCCTAACGACATCTATGGCGGGACCAACCGCACGTACCGAAGTAATAATAGTTATAATTTGTAAAAATGAATTCGCCAGGCCTGGCCTTTGGTGTTAAGAGGATTGGAACTTCAGTGCTAAAAGGATAGGATCGATAATTTTACTTCGTAACGCTGCGATTATGATGTTAACCAACCACCCACGCTGTATTTTTAAACCTGACTGTTTTATTGTTCGCTTAATGTATATGTTTGTGTGCACTTTCCAAGCGGAACCGACGCAGTCTCCACAAGTTAGTTTGGTTCATACGTTTGCACTAAACCCGGGGGTAATGTGGGAACCTGCGTCTCACCGTTCAGGCTGGTTCAGGCGTCTCCGACCTTTGACGAAAGGCGGCCTGCCTGGCCTCACTTTTGAATTGCGCCACATCAGTAGATGCGCGTCACTTACCCCCAGGCCGCCGAGTCGAGCAGACGTCTCGCTAGACTCAAGCGCCGAGCCGCTGGCTAGGTTGTCGCGTTCTGCGTGGAAATGTGTGCACTAAAGTTACTACAATGTTTAGACTAAATAAACAAGAATAAACTGGAAAATGAATCAACCAAATTATTTGTGTTCCGTCATCCCGACGAGAATGAAGACTGAAGTGAAGGGAGCTGGGACTTGTTCCACTAATCCCCTATTAGTGATAAGTCCTAGACTTACATTTGCATCTTATTTTATGAGTATAATAATTATATCCTATTATAATATTAATTATATCATCCTCCACTCCGTGACGATGTTTCTGGAATGTGGACGATTTGTCCCATGTGCATTATTTCCTTGTTTAGTGAATGGTGAACACAAACGTTTTAAAATTATACTATTAGGCCTATCTCTTAGGCTACAGCCTAAGTGGCATTTGTCAAATAGTTTCCAAATACCACTCTGTAACACGCCAATTCATACATAAAAGTCTGACTTAACCCTTAAAGCGTTAAGCGCAACAAAAATCGTTTTTAATCCGGCCCCAGCAAACACGAAACGTTGTCCTGATGTTGGACCAATGCTGGGCCAGCGTCGTAGTCGGTTGGCCAGCCTTGGCCTTACATCGGGACAACGTCGGATAACGTATCGTGTCTGCTGGGTCTTATTAGCCGTTTAAATCACATTTATTGGGAACGAACTGTGTGTACAAACATCAAGATATGCAAATGTTCTGTCTGAAACTAAACAAAGTGGTCATTTTCACCCACTTTAGGTTGTGGATCGCGGTAACGAGACACAACTTCAAGTGCAGGGTGAAAATAGAAATTATTTAATTTAGCGCTTTGATGATTACCGATGACTGTTCATGCTATTTTGCATCATAATTTATTATTATATATAAATTATCAAAATTAAATGGCTCTGAGGTAAAGTGATCCAAGTCCAAAATTCGTCTTTTTTTGTTTATGTAATTTTGGGAAAGCTAAATATATAGGAAATAATATACTAAAATATCAAAGCCATTTGTTAAAATCCTCAAGACTCAACATAATATTTTTTCATTTTCAAAATTGATACTTTTCGTCAATGGTAAAGTGATTCAAGTCCATTGGTTTATATATGGACATTTTGACTTGGATCAGTTTACCTCTGAGATAATACAGAAAATGGCTGCTGAAATGTTTTAAAACACCCCTTATGTGGATCAGTGTATGCTATGCCAATCATTACCAAATTTTTACTTGAGAAAAATGATAAAACACTAGACAGTTTCTATACTAGTTTGTGACATTTAAATATAAATTTATATTTCTAAATTTAAAAAGTTTATTTATAAAATAAACTGAAATTAAAAGTAGAAATGAATAATACAAAGTAATGCAAAACATCCCATATGCTTTTAATTGTGGATGTAACAAAGTTGAATTAAAAAAAGAACTATTATTTTCTAAAATTGATTTTAACTTTAAAGCCTTCTATAGGATAATGAGAAAATGCGGACTTGGATCGCTTTATCTCTAAGCCATTCGATTTATATATTACATGGGAAACAAATGATGAAATGACTTTTCTATGAATATATCTAGCTACCATACCAGCCTACTTTTTTCACACACACCAAATTTAAACTAGACAGGTGAACATGGCTCACTGTGGATACTTCTTGGCCATATGCTATGATAATTGAGATAGAGCTCGCGGGATACGGTATATATTGACAAAATAACTATATATAGCAAAAAATGCGACTTTGTGGCGACGAAACTGTTTTACTACATAGCAGCCTTGCATCATCTCAGAGTGATTTCTAGCCAAATAAACACTAGACTTATGCAAAAATGACATAAAAGAAACAATTCTGGGAGTAAAATCTACATCCGTAACAGAGTGTAAATAACTTAGATCAAGTAAGGTTTTATCTGTAGTAATATAAGCTAAAATAGTTAAATTTACCCTTTAACCGCCAAATTAATCAATCTGAATTTTCACCCACTTGAAGTTGTGTCTCGCTGGCGCGATCCACAACTTCAAGTGAGTGAAAATTATTCAGATTTGACAAGATGGAGGTCAACTGTTTTCAAATATTGCTGATTGGTGTCACATTTTATGTTTAACATGTTTAAAAGGTGGTACTTAATGTGCTAATAAAATAAAAACCCGAATATATGCGGCACCGGCGGTTAAAGGGTTAGGCTCGTCAATGCATAATTAATTAACCCTTAAAGCTCTGAAATATTTTTGTATAAAAATCATGGAAATTGAAATCATCTCAGTTAGCTCTTTCCGTTTCATTTGCATACTTATGTTATGGGTCTACGGTCATTATAAATATTTTTACTCTTACAATGCGAAGACCAACTTTAGACGTCAGAATCTGACATCTACAGATGTCAGATTCCGACGTCTAAAGTCGGTCTCCACGCTGTAGGGGTTAAGGTACACTTGGACAAGTCACCATTTAAATGACAAAATAGAGTGTTTATTGACCTTGATGGCATGCCTCATTTCCCCGTGTCAACTCAGTGACCCATATTATTAATAAAATACCCATGTTTACATACCCATGTTGTCTGAGCACAGATCTTTGGTGCATTGCAATAAAACATGTTACGTTGTCATGTGGATGGCATCATGGACAAGTGGGCTGACCCACATTTTGACGATTTTGAGATTTTATGTGTTTTTGAAAGCTCTCACCACAAGCTTTATCTGCCGAAAGAGCCAAATATCTAGACCAATCACATTATGTGGTACAAGCCAAAGTTTGTTTGCGCATGCACAAATGGTCTAACCCTCACTTCTGATAAAGTCAAAAAGAGTGAAATGGACGTGTCCTAGAATTTAAAGATAAAAAACGGTTCACAGCTGAAAAAGCGAGGCGAATTTTACTTGATATCAGCGACAGTGCATCCTCGGGTGATTATACATAAAAACAATGTAAAAAATCGCACAACAACTTGAAGTATATGACAAAACGAATCAATGCAAATTAAGACAACAGGTAAATAAAATCAGTGACCAAATGGTCTAACCTTCAATGTAAAACTTGTAAATTTATCAAGTTACTTCTATCAATGACATATTTTCATCATATTTCCTTAATATGTGGATGCATGTACGGAATTCTTTCAATTTATTATGGACTAGGCAGCATAATTCTTTGAAAATCAGTTATTTATTTGAAAATTGCGGGTTAGACCAAACGAAAAAACAACATGCACAAATGGTCTAACCCTCATGTAACCAACTTTAAAGTGCTTTAATTTTGAATAAACCATATTTAGGAAAAAAATATTTTATATTATTTCATTGTGCAGTGATGTACATCCAATGTACATTCGATGTTAGGCTTTTAAAAGTTTTATCCCAGCTCCCTGATTTACCAGAAATGTCAAAACCTTCAATGCTTGATTACTCAAAACACCCAAAAATGGGTTAGACCAGTTGTGCATGAGACCATCCATGTTATCGTCCTTGTACTTTGAAAAGAAGCATCCATAATTTATAAGTGCGTTTTCTGGTTCAGTGGGCGATTAGAACAACCCCGATCTGTAAATCAATATCTAGCAACATTTTGTTTATTTACGTTTCGCTACATAAATGCATTATTCCTTCTTGCCTTGGTGTCGACTACGTGTCGCCTCCATAATGAACGGTAATACATGATGAGCAGGATAATACCCGTCCTCTTTCTATCCGCGCTTCAGTTCGGACAGCGCTTGCTCTGCGTTCGTGTGAACCAGGTATTACACTAGGTGTAAAGCGCACTGCTCGTGCGAGCCAGGTATTACACTAGGTGTATATAGCACACTGTTCGTGCGAGCCAGGTATTACGCGCACTACTCGTGCGAGCCGGGTATTACACTAGGTGTATAGCGCACTGCTCGTGCGAGCCAGGTATTACACCAATTGTAAAGGGCACTGCTCGAGCGAGCTAAGATATTACACTAAGCATAGAGCGCACTGCTCGTGCGAGCCAGGTATTACACTAGGTGTATAGCGCACTGCTTGTGCGAGCCAGGTATTACACCAATTGTAAGGGGCACTACTCGAGCGAGCTAAGGTATTACACTAAGCATAGAGCGCACTGCTCGTGTGAGACAGGTATTACACTAAGTATAAAGTGCACTGCTCTTGCGAACCACCTATTACACCAAGTATAAAGTGTACTGCTCCTGTAAACCAGCCATTACACTAAGCATAAAGTGCACTGCTCCTGTGAACCAGGTATTACACTAAGTATATAGAGCTCACTGCTCGTGTGAGCCAGGTATTACACTAAATACAGTGCGCATTGCTCGTGTGAGCCAGGTATTACACTAAATACAGGGCGCATTGCACGTGTGAGCCAGGTAGTACACTAAATACAGGGCGCATTGCACGTGTGAGCCAGGTATTACACTAAATACAGGGCGCATTGCACGTGTGAGCCAGGTATTACACTAAATACAGGGCGCGTTGCACGTGTGAGCCAGGTATTACACTAAATACAGGGCGCACTGCTCGTGTAAGCCAGGTATTACACTAAATACAGTGCGCATTGCTCGTGTGAGCCAGGTATTACACTAAATACAGGGCGCATTGCACGTGTGAGCCAGTTATTACACTAAATACAGGGCGCATTGCACGTGTGAGCCAGGTATTACACTAAATACAGGGCGCATTGCTCGTGTGAGCCAGGTATTACACTAAATACAGGGCTCACTGCTCGTGTGAGCCAGGTATAATACTAAATACAGGGCGCACTGCTCGTGTGAGCCAGGTATTACACTAAATACAGTGTGCGCTGCTAGTGTGAGCCAGGTATAATACTAAATACGGTGTGCACTGCTCGTGTGAGCCAGGTATAATACTAAATACAGGGAGCACTGCTAGTGTGAGCCAGGTATTACACTAAATACAGGGCTCACTGCTCGTGTGAGCCAGGTATTACACTAAATACAGTGCGCGCTGCTAGTGCGAACCAGGTATAAAACTAAATACAGGGCGCACTGCTCGTGTGAAACAAGTATTACACTAAATACAGTGCGCGCTGCTATTGTGAGCCAGGTATAATACTGAATACAAGGCGCACTGCTCGTGTGAGTCAGGTATAATAATAAATACAGGGCGCACTGCTCGTGTGAGTCAGGTATTACACTAAATACAGTGCGCGCTGCTAGTGTGAGCCAGGTATAATACTAAATACAGGGCGCACTGCTATTATGAGTCAGGTATTACACTAAATATAGGGCTCACTGCTCGTGTGAGCCAGTTATTACACTAAATACAGGGCGCACTGCTCGTGTGAGTCAGGTATTACACTAAATACAGGGCTCACTGCTCGTGTGAGCCAGGTATTACACTAAATACAGGGCGCACTGCTCGTGTGAGTCAGGTATTACACTAAAAACAGGGCGCACTGCTCGTGTGAGCCAGGTATTACACTAAATACAGGGCGCACTGCTCGTGTGAGTCATGTATAATACTAAATACAGGGCGCACTGCTCGTGTGAGTCATGTATAATACTAAATACAGGGCGCACTGCTCGTGTGAGTCATGTATAATACTAAATACAGGGCGCACTGCTAGTGTGAGCCAGGTATAATATCAAATACAGGGCGCACTGCTCGTGTGAGTCATGTATAATATTAAATACAGGGCGCACTGCTAGTGTGAGCCAGGTATAATACTAAATACAGGTCGCACTGCTCGTGTGAGCCAGGTATTACACTAAATACAGGGCGCACTGCTAGTGTGAGTCAGGTATTACACTAAATATAGGGCTCACTGCTCGTGTGAGCCAGGTATTACACTAAATACAGGGCGCACTGCTCGTGTGAGTCAGGTATTACACTAAATACAGGGCTCACTGGTCGTGTGAGCCAGGTATTACACTAAATACAGGGCGCACTGCTCGTGTGAGTCAGGTATTACACTAAATAGAGGGCGCACTGCTCGTGTGAGCCAGGTATTACACTAAATACAGGGCGCGCTGCTCGTGCGAGTCAGGCAGTCTAAGCTAAATACAGGGCGCATTTCACGTGTGAGCCAGGTATTACACTAAGCATAGTGCACACTGCTCGTATCAGCCAGGTATTATGGGTCTACACTAAATATATATAGAGCGCACTGCTCGTGCGAGCGAGGTTTTACACTAAGTATAGACCGCACTGCTCGTGTGATAATACAGGTGTAAAGACAGGTCGGTCTCCTCGCATGCGTCAGGTATTACACTAAATACAGGGCGCACTGCTCGTGCTTACGGCGAAACATGTTGTGTTGACTTTTTATTCCTCAGATAATTATTTTTGGTTTTCAGTAATTTTCAACTTATCCTTGCATTTTTAGGGTGCTGCGGGCTAACGACCATGGAGTACGACAGGGCATTTTCAACTAGATTTATCTTTATCATGTGTCTGCTGTTTTACTCATGGGCGGGCAGAATGTCAAATCTGGGTGAGTTTATCATGCAAAGTATATGTGACCCATCTGCACGAATTGAGTCGCAAGTTGAGAAAATGGGCAATATACATGATATGGGCTAATAATAGCGATTTTGTTTTCTCAAATTTTGCTGCTTTAAAACCTAGAATCAACATTTTAAGGCCAGAAATGAGCTCTATACACTTAATATTAGTCAGAAATGACATATCACATAATTGTGATTATCAGATTTTTTTAAAAAAAATTTTCAAAATGGCCGCTGGCGGCCATCTTTGATTTTACCCATTAAAAAAACGCTCGAGTATAATCACTTAGCAGATTCTGAAAGTAGACATCCTGGGCTATTAAAATCAATCGTTAAAAGCTATACATATAAAATTTCCAGGTTTGGCCGAAGAATCCTGTTTGGCCATAAAGAACTATTTTTTATACTATAAAGAGCTTACAATCAAATTTTTGCCTTGACTTCAAAGCCAATTTTCCCCATTTTCATTTTTTGAAATATTGACCCATTCGCTTCACTAAAATGATCAGCTCCAGATCAACATAATTTCATGTTCTTGGTGTCATATTAAAGCTCCAGCTGTGTGCTATCCAATGGTACCATTAACTCCATGTTGTATTTTTCCGACATGAGACTCGTTATGTACAGATGGGTCACATATATCGTCCTTTTTGAATTAGAAAGTGCTAAACTGGCACTTCACAGAGTAGCTGTTTTGCACCTTCTATTTCCAAGGGGACGATATAGTGATTAAAACTGGGGAGTAAAAACTGCTTATGTCTTTCAGTGGCGGATCCAGGAATTGACATAAGACTAAGACATAATTTATTACATAGGATCTGTACAATACAGACATGTATGGGTATGAGCCAGGAAGGCATGCATAAAACAAATCATTTGCATAGATACACAATATGTTATAATGATATATTATTATACATCGGTGTTTTACATCTACACTATATACAAGTTATACAATACATAATATGATTTTTTAACCGGTTACGTATTGCTTAAAAACAGCTCCATGCCACACGAAATGACTTACGGAAAACATGCTAATATTATTTTTACAAATTTGCATAGGTTGGTTGTAATAGTTTTGTCAGTGTTATTCATCAAACTATCAAATTTAAAACATGAGGGTGATCGCACAAAGTATGGTTTTATATAAATTAATCTCTTTGAATCGAGATGTGAACGAAATTCATCTCCAATATCGCTTTTACAAAGAGTACATAATCTTAAATTACGATCTATTCCCAACCTACAGCCAATTTCGATTGGTAGCTTGTTATTTCTGCATCGAAATCGTGTCATTAAACGGCGTTGGTTAAACGGTAGGTCAATAAGATAGTTTTCAAGCTTCAATGTCGTCTTAAATATCCTATAATTAATGCATTTATTACTTTGGTATATTTCAGCGGACCATTTTTGACAGAACTGGTCAGCCAGTCGCTGCTGAATCTGTTTTTTTTTAATTTTCAGGGCTGCAAGTAATTGCCTGGTTTCTCCAGACACCAGATAACCCACAACTTTCAAGTATATGCTTAACTGTTTTCATCCATTGTGACTCATATATACCGTCATTATGTAATTTTAAAAGTAATTGATACATGGCATTTGCCAATATATTTTGCCCTGTTGGCTAAAAAAATTTTTGACCAGAACATTATCATCCTACTTTGTGCATGGAGTAGCAGAGGTGTTATCCCCAATTCTTCGTATACCATATTCGTACATATTGATTTATTGGATGACAAAATATATTTGCAAAACCTTAAGTATAACTTTTCTACTACCTCAGTACCTTCGTGTGCCCAAACTTCACAACCATAGAGCACTACTGGCTTCACTAAAACATCAAACAGTTGGAGCTGTATGTCAATAGGAAGTTGTAGCTGTTTACATTTCCTTAATAGTGAAAACATGGCACGAGATCCTTTACAACATAGATCATTTTTGGCTACAGTAAATTTGCCGTTATAATTTAAATTACACCTAAGTATATATAACTATATACAATATCTAGTTTAGTCCCATTCAAAATAAAATTTGGTAGGTTTCTAACCGTACCTCGTGAAAAAAAGGTTACCTTAGTTTTGGAGGTATTTATTTTTAGCCCCCAATTATGACAATAGTCTTCCATCAAACTGATACATCTCTGCAGGTCGTTCGGTGTTTCAGCAAGTAGCACAGTATCGTCGGCGTATAAAAGAACATGTAATTTTAAAACTGATGATAGTCGATCGTCTATATCGGTTGAAATATTTTAAATAAAATTTAAACCATCGGAAGCAGGTTCAAGAAATGTACTTGAGTCGTTTAAAAATATAGAAAATAGTAAAGGAGATAAATTTTCTCCCTGCCGTACCCCTGTCATACAATAACAAATTATCAGAAAGCACCCCGTCTGAAGCCACACACGATTTTGCTGATTGGTACATTTGAAATATCACTCGGAGGAGTTTTCTGGACATATTACAGTTTAGCATTTTATGCCACAATTCTGTTCGTGCTACTGAGTCAAATGCCTTGCTGTAGTCAATATAGCAGCAGTATAGTTTTTTCTTTTTGCTCAAATAAATGTCGATCAGAGCTTTTAAGCAAAACATGTGATCAGTTGTAGAAAAACCTGATCTAAAACCAGCCTGTTCTGGTCCAAAATGTCATTCTTATTCACAAACTGTGTGAGTCTGTCATTCAACAAATTCGGGAACAGCTTTCCCAGGCATTTTAATATTGTGATACCACGGTAATTATCTGGGCTACCACGATCACCACTATTTGTATACAACGGCTTTATGATGCCGACACTCCACTGCTCTGGAAATAAACCAGAGTCGAGGATAAGATTAAACAATTCTGTAAACAATAAAATACATGTTGGTGGACAATTTTTTAGATATTCGTTAATTATCTGGTCCATACCACAACTTTTATTATTTTTTAATTCCCTCATCATTTTGGACACTTCGTCTGTGGTGAAAGGGTCATTAAACAGACTGTCTGTATTGTCCTGGTTAAATGGTGTTGTGTCTGTTTGATCAGAAGGGTCTTCGTTTAATTTTTTGAAATGTTCCTGCAGAACTTCTAGTGATATATTGCTAAGTATTTTGTTAGATTTTTTGCCATTTATTATGGACCAATATTCTCTAGCATTTGATGTTTTGAGTTGTCTGACCTTATGCCTATGGTTTCTTTATATTTTCTAAATGCCTTGTTTATTATCTTTTTATATACTTTTCCCGCTTGTCGTAATAAGTCAAGATTATTTACATTTTTAGTTGTCTGTATCTATTTTTAAACTGTATATATTCTCTTCGTTTCATTTCACAATCCTGATTATACCATGCCTTATGAGGATAATGTCGCGCTCTAGTTTTATTATGCTTGGTAGATTTATCTTCGCGTGGAAGCATGTTCAACTCATATGCCACATCGCGGAATAGTGAGTTGATTTGGTCAACAACGTTGTTGATTGCACCTTGTGTGCGAGGCTCGTTTCCTAGACTGTGTAGCTCGCTCAATATACTACTTATATCCAGTTCATTGAGGGAGTCTTTAAAATCTGAAGCAAGATTAGGCTTCCATGCTGGTTTAGTGGGTTTCCTTTTTAAGGGATGACAATTGTGTTTCAGGGTGGGTTTGGTTATTAATACTCCTATCCGTATTCTCACAGCATATAGTTAAACATACAGCACAATGAACATCGGATAGCATAGGGTCGAAGTCATTTACAAAAAAATCATTGATGTAGGTTGATACATTTGGTGTACAAATAGCATAGTCAACCACACTAACGTTTTTTACAGGTAGCCTTGCCTATCTGGGCGTCTGATCCCACACGACCATTCACAATAAACATATCTAGTAATTTACACAAGTCCAATAATCTTTTCCCATAATTATTTACATATTTATCAACACTACTTCTCATATTTTTAAAACCTAGGCTATCTATTGATATACACTCTTCACCGTTATTATTTTTTTGTTCGTCATTTGTCATGTACATCATTCATCTCATCAATTGACTACAACGTTTTTATCGTATTATAATGTCACTTCAAAGACCTTTTGTGCCGACAAGTGACGTGAAGCAAAGATTTACTACTACTACATTTGTCATGTCTAAAAAATCACTAAGAACACCTGTTCTGGCGTTCAGGTCACCAAGAAGGCAGAATTCTAAATTACAGTTGTCATTTCATTGATTCTACTTTTGTGCATTTATTCCATTCACATTCACTTGTTCTCTGGCTTTCAACCAGTGAACATCTTACCAACCCGTGGGGGCTCTGGTAAATCCGAATCTTGACGGGCTGTCAAAATACGAAATTGGCATAAAGCTATACATTGCAATATACGCAATCTGATCAGGGATTATCAATCAATCTCAGAGATTTAAAAACGGTGACGGCATACAGCATCAACACCCTACAGGGGCTCTGTTGTTGCTGTTTAAATCGCTAGATAGAGGCAATAATCGCTTTTAGTAGATCAGCATTACCAAATTAGACACATTATATTATCTAAGCGTGCTACCTGTGTTGTACAGCTTGTCTGTACACAGGTACACTTTTCACACCTATTAGTGAGCGACGCGTCATCACTCTCCTGAGTGTGACTGACAGCTTACACATCCCACTACATACTGCACAGTATAGTACAGTAATACGGGACAATTAAACTATCAAAATTATTCTAAATTCTTTTTAACCTTGCCGCTAGCATGCCTAGTGGTAAGGTAACTGCTGGAGATGGGTCCGGCCCTTCTAAGGGCGTGCACGGCGGCACTACCAAGAGTAGTACCGCCCTCAAGAGACTCCTGAAGGAGATCAACGGACTCTCCTCCGTTGACAAGAAAGAGCTGGCAACCACTCTAATGGGATTAGCCCTGATAGAGGACGAGCAGCATGAAAAAAGTCTTAGGACTAACAGCAAGCCAGGTATGTCTGCACCTAAGGGAGCCAATGGGGGGGGGGGGGGGCATTACGATAAAGAAGTCATTTGCGGGAGCACTCTCGGGTGCAAACAAGGGTGTTGAAACTCCACCTAAAGGTAATAGTGGTAGGTACGAGTGTCTATCAGAGTCACCAGTACAGATGACTCCGAGGAAATCAACAGCCAAGAGGAGGCTGTCCGACGGCCGGCCACAGGTACTTAGACCTGTTGACCAGGCCCAGATAGGTCACAGGTCGTCGCAGCTAACGACCTTGGTAAGAGTTGCTGAAGCAGAGCTAGGTTTAGGGGGCTCACCAGCGAAAAAACAGAGGACGGCATCTCCAGTGCCTGAGAAAAGAGAAGAGATGGAGACCGTCGTTTCTCCACCTGAAGAAGTTCTGGCCACCCCCCTTCCGGAAGCAGAAGAAGGAGAAATCCTGTCCGACGGAGAGCGCTCTGACTGGACAACGATTCCAACCAGCAGGGAGGAGAGAGAGAAGAAAGAAGCTAAAAAGCAAAAGAAGAAAGAAGAGATGAAGCGTCGCGACGCCGCTCAGCAGCCCCCCGCAGCAACAGGGAATAAGAAGAATGAAGTAAAGAAGAATGAAGAAAAGAAGAGGAAGACAGCTGTTCAGCCAATCGTCGGCGTGAATCTGCCCAGTTCGGTCAATGGACCAAACCACCTAACTTTCATACAATGGAGCAAACGTATGGGAGTAAAGGTAAGTGAGACCAGGAGGACCATGGGAAAAGACCTACTAATATTAAACAAATTATTATCGATTAATATAACTATTAAACAAATTCTTGGTATACATGCAGGGAATAATCTGTTCCATAAAAATTGTGTAGCAGTTTAGCAGCCGTGCGTGTGCAAATATACTACTTTACATGTTAAAAACTGCTACACTAACATATTTTTATTGTGTAGCATTTGACCCCAATTGTGTAGCAAAATGCTTCGCTCACAAGAAAAATTATTCCCTAGCATGTATAAAAAATATTGCATTGGTAGTATACGTCCATTTTTTCGATATATGACATGCTTATATATTTCCCAGAGCTTGCCCAACTTTGCAGATATCCATGAAATGATCTTTTTGTCTGTTGCCAGCTGTTGAGGTGGTCACATGTCAGTACACTACTATGACCTTGGAGTGTCCTGTTGAAAACAGTGAGATAAGAATTGACAGTGCTGTTTTCGGTCATTATGAGCATCACCATTGCGGGGGTGAACTGGTCACCGACAACTGCCATTCTCCTGGAGATTTCGACCTCGTAGACGGTTTGTGTTCCGGAAATCAGACCTGTGAAATGTATGTAGCCTGGTCTGCATTCGGAGCAGATCCCTGTCCAGGTACTATGAAATATCTACAGCTACAATACACGTGTGTCAGTAAGTACGCCTATCACTCTCTCACACTCGTCTGATAAAAAGGTGTATAACCGCACCGAACGACTTCGTACTAATAAAATAGGTATTCGAAAGAAGCGGAAAGAGCTAACCAACAAATTGATGTCGTTTTTAAGTGAATAAAGTGAACGTTTATCGTTTGCACATCGTAATTTTTGCCAAAAGTGCATCAAAATTCTACAAAAATACTAATTCGCTAACAAATAAACAATGCCAAGTGAATTTTTGAAGTTATAACAAGACTGAAGAGCTATGTTTCTCTAGAATCAAATAAACGATGCCCAACAATATAAACCAGGGAACCAGGGCGCATTATAAATACATTGACTGTAGAATGTTGTCATGTCTGCTTTTAATGGCCGAGGATGGAGGCAATGCATCCCTTATCATGCGTATGCATGTTATGTAACAATGATAACTGGCACAACACCAGCAACATAATATTTTCTTAGAACCTTACATTCCCGAAATATTTAGATGTATACTTATAAATTTATACATTTATTTTCAGTGAAATATATTAGTTTTCCAAATTCGGTGAAAGTTTGGTGAACGTTTGTCTAATATAGCGATATGCAAACGGTGTTCAGTAAGTGCGGTATAGGATAAAATACAGCACTCATGCAATAAATAAGGTGTGCGCAGCACAATATTCATGTGCAAACAAAAGTTTGATGTAGGCTTATACCGATATAGGCCTACGTATCATAGTGAATTTAAGTGAACGTGTGTAAGAATTGTATTTATAGACTGGTGAGCAAGTGTACTTTTATGTATTTCGGTCGTTTCTAGTATTTCGTCTCTGTCAACAAAAACAAAGCCTTATTTATGATGTTTCCACAGAGAAAAATATCGCTGTGTTATAGCGGGTCATATCAGTATGAGCATACCAAATAAGATTGACGATACTGCTTATCAATCTATTTATTTATTTTATAATAACGTTTAACAATAACAAAAACACAATAATTTGGAGACTCAATCTGTTATTGATCAAAATAATTTTCACCATCTTGAATCTGTGTGAAATTACTCTGAAGTGGATTATATATGTATATATATATATATATATATATATATAATCACTAATTTCATTTTCATTTTCTTAATTACTATGAGAATATAAATTTACATAGTCAGTGAAATGTTTAACATGGTTGAAATACGGCCGCGTCGTGACACAAAGAATACAGATATGTCTGTCATTTATGTCTGTCAAGTAAATCATGAATATGCTAACAAACGAAACCGATTTTGCCGAAATACGAAAGAAAAGGAAGGTTTTCAGGATTTGCAAGGTATGCCAAACTCGTAAGAGTGGAAACAGCAATATTGTAAGTATATCATGTATATATCCAGTATTATAATGACCTTGATAAATATAATTCAATTAAACACTGGATCGCCTTTAAATGCGGCCAGTAATGTAACATGCGTACCTATCCCAGCAACCACGATGTATCAGCCCGCAATCGGATTAATCTTGGTCCAGCTTCTGTGATTCTGGCCCAAGATTACACCAACATTGGTTCAATGTCTCGTGTTCGCTAGGATGAATGTAACATTCGCATCTACGAGTGTAGCCTTGGCAACATGCACACTAAGATTGTAACATACATGATTGTAACCATAGTAACTTGCATTATCTGTTATTATAGCCTGTACATCTATGATTCTAACCATGGTAACATTTACATCTATCAATGCAATATATCTATGATTATAATAGATAGAGCTGGGATTATAATCATGGTAACATGCACTTAGTTTTTAATATCATAAAAAGTCTATCAATTACAGAACTTCCAATGCGCAAACTCCTCGGAAGAACCGAGCCTAAAGGCTCACTAAGACCTAATTCCAGGTTCAGAGCAGCCCAAAATATAACAGATTTCGGCGATTCTAGTCTATGACATGTTCACATCTTACGGCCATATTAAGAAGTCAAAATAAAAATACTGATTTTTTTGATGAATTTAGCCTGATTGTATCGTTTTAAGCATTACGTTTTTGCGGCAGAAACTTTCAAATTGATTGAGGATTTGCTAAGATATCGCTAATTATGTACGAATAATTTTCCTGATATAGCAACATACAGTACACCCCAACCCTAAAATGGTCCCGAAAAAATTAGCGCCACAATTTTATTGTACATACTACGTGGGGTTGTTCTAGAAGGTCTATACTACCATTTTATTAAGTCAAACCTTGGTTACTTTTGGTGTTGAGATAAATCCGTTTTGAAGCTTATTTCATGAATTCGCTCTTGGACTAGTGGTCGAGTGCGTTATATGATTATCATGAATTCCATGCAGAAAGTTACCAAACCCATACAATTTCTCACTTTGCCATTGAAATGCTTTCTTTGTCCAGTAATCATTACTTCTAATTAAAAAAATCGAACTCATTCATGAGCAAAAATATATTATTGTCACCGTTATTTTCAATCGTATCTTCACTAGGTCCTTTGTTAACAGCGTAAATACCGTATACGTACGTAATCACAAAATTCACCGTTATGTAGTCACAAAAATGACAAATAGTATGCAATTATTATGCAATTTCAAATTAAATGTTCTGTGTTACCATAATACGTATAAAGAGCTGCATGAGGTGAAATATTAATGCTGTGCATATATTTGTACATTGTTTTGAATCAGAGAGAGTATAAATCACAAAACCGTTATATGTGATCACAGACGTCACAAATATATCACAATTATATTAAACCAGAAATACATAAGAAGAAAAGTATAACTCCGGCTTGTTGATTTTAGACAGTAGGTTCACCAAATTTCATATTATTCAAAAACTATTTCACCCATACACTTGGTTCTGGGGTCATCAGAAAGAGAGATCATTTAAGTTGACATTGTTATTAAAATTTTAAATATTATATCCATCTGATACCACGCTCAATCTGATTGTCCACATGTATGTCCCGTGGCCCTCTGTGATAGAGTGGTAGCTCATAATTAATTAATTAGCTTGTAGCTGTGACAACCAACATACTTTTCTGATAGGCCGCATTGATTTGTTGTTGTACCCCTTTGTTGAGAACTAGAAACTGTTGTGTTATTGCCAGTATGTGGTTCTCAAACGAATACTATTGCACACTTATGCAATACACACATGAAATATACATGTACTGGTATATCTGTATTATGTTGGGTAGAAAATCTACGGTGGCTTACGGCACAATACGGTATGTGTTGGCGACCCACACCTGGACAAAAATGTTCCGGATAGCTCTCATCCAAGCACCAAATAAAAGAGCAGATAAAAATCGCAGAGATTGCTAAGCATACATAATTATAGAGAAAAAATGTTTGCTCTTAAGCAGTTTTCACATGGCACCGCTCAGCTGAGCGGCAGAGCGGCAGAGCGGTGCGCGCTCACCTTTTAAATAAATTTTAATTCGAGGTGAGCGGCAGAGCGGCAGAGCGCCAGTAATCAATGCGATCCATGAGAAGATTGTCATGTGCATTATACTGGGCTAATGTAAGAACATTGTATGCAATATGTTATCATTGCAATGTTATCATTGTTATCAGGTTATAACAGGGCATAGCAGTCTTACCAGCTTACCACTTTGCCATAACCATTATGTGACGTCATAAATTAACTGGTATTAGACCACCGCATGCGACGCCGGCCGAACATTACAGTACTTAGCATTAGGCCAACATGTGTTATGTGGGTAGGCCTACATTGTAATTAGCGCAAATATTGTAAAACAATTTATTTTCAAATATAACTTTATTTCACATTATTATATTATGTTAATGTGATGCTATTGCGCACATTATGTAATTACTAATATAAGACAATGAATTTAATTAATTAATTATCTTCACAAACCGATTGACAGCTTCAAAAGCACTCTTGTAGACTCTCGTAAAATCAAGACACGGTGATCAGAATGCCGAAATTAATAGGTAAGATGTATATTTAAGACAGGCCTACATGTATGTTATCTGTTTAAGATAGGCCCCTATAATACTATCTTGATTAAAGTCATAATACGATTTCCAGCAAATAATGTTTGTTTCATTTGAAAAAATTCAACACTACCTCTATGCTTGTTATTTTTACCGGTCGTTTCTGTTAACTTTATTTTATTATCATAAAAACTATCAGCGGTCTGGGAAGTGAAATTACCATCTAATAAAATCTCTGCCTGCTAGCAAATATTTCATAACGTGTAGGGCCTACATAGATTATATTAGGCCTATGCAGCTTGGCTTGGGCATATGCATGTATTCCTATCACGCATGAAATTATGACGTAGTCTTTCACACTGTTCTGGCGCTGAGCTGAGCGGTGACATGTGAATGTTAGCAGGTGAGCGGCAGAGCGTCGCAATGTCGTCGGCCGGCGCTCTGGCGCTCTGCCGCTCAGCTGATCGGTGACATGTGAAAGCTGCTTTAGGAATCATCTGTTTTTATCCGACATTCCAAATTGAATGTCACAAAATAATCCACCAGATCACATAAGTCACATAAAACTTTACTCTGGTATATTAAAATTGATTTTTCACTTGATGCTGACCTGAAAATATCATGAAGATTAGGAAAATAAGGTTGTCATTTTTTTCTAGGTTCAATGTACAATTTGAATAAGAAATAAATGAGTTAATCTGAAATAAAAGGAAATTGTTACATAACCGTTAATTTTTAAAGAGCTGTTATAGCTATGATCATCTGATTGAGTAACGTCATTATTATCCTTAAATATATATTGATATACAACAGCAGTAGCGTTGTGTCAATGAGCTCATGGAAATTGTGATCTGTACATTTAATTCAATGATACTTAAACGAAACATCCCACCCAGCGCTGCGACGCTGATTTAACATAAATTTTAACCAGTATTGGCTAAACGTTTTGTGTTTTCTGAGTTTGAATCTTCAATATGCTCCTCCACACAAATACGTACGAGACGTTTATCCCATGGTGGCTTGATAATGATCCAGCGCCATAGACTTCAGACCAACAATAAACCAGCAGTGGATACTGTTAGTGACGAGTTCATGTGATGTGAGGGACAATTTATTAGACTAGAGTCCACAATAGATCCTACAGCTCAGCGCCACCCCCACGGTCAAGATGAACAGCAACTTAGACTGACCACACATACTGTGAAAATGTTCTGTCTATTGTACTGTAGGCCTACTACACTATCATTACTAATTACATAAACCATCAAATATCGCAATTAATCAGATGAACTCGAATGAATGAATGAATGAATGAATGAATGAATGAATGAATGAATGAATGAATGAATGAATAAATGAATGAATGAATGAATGAATGAATGAATGAATGAATGAATGAATGAATGAATGAATGAATGAATGAATGAATGAATGAATGAATGAATGAATGAATGAATGAATGAATGAATGAACGAACGAGCAAGCGAACGAACGAGCCAACGAACGAACGAACGAACGAACGAACGAACAAATGAACAAACGAATGAATGAACGAACGAACGAACGAACGAACCATACACGATCGCTCTTTGTGATGACACCAGAACCAAGTTTATAGATGAAATAGTTTTTGAGTTACATGCAATTTTGTGAACTTACTGTCTAGAATCAACAGAACGGAATTATACATTTCTTCTTATGTATTTCTGGTTAGAAGGCTTCCTATAGAAGGCTTCAAAGTTAAAATCAATTAAAAAAAATATTTATTTAGTTTTTAATTCAACTTTGCTACGTCCATAATTAGAAGCATAGGGGAAGTTTGGCATTTTTTTATACTTTCTTTCCTAATGGCAGGTTTTTAGTTATCAATGTCGTAAAACTCATTTCTGGCAATTGTTACTTCATTTTATTTTGTAAATAAACTTATGAAATTAATAAATATAAATTTATTTGTAAACTAGTATAGAAACAGTCTAGTGTCTCATCATCTTGCCCCAGTAAAAATTTGGAAATGATTGGCACAGCACAAACTGATCCACATAAGGGGTGTTTAATCACATTTCAGCAGCCATTTTCCGTATATCTCGGAGGTAAAGTGATCCAAGTCAAAATCTCCCTATATATAAACTGATGGATTTGAATCACTTTACCATTGACGAAAAGTATCAATTTTGAAGGGGAAAAATTAGATGTTGATTAATAAATCCTGATTTTTTTGCCGAATGGCTTGGGTATTTTAGTATATTATTTTGTATATATTGAGCTTTCCCAAAATGACATAAACAGAAAAAAAAAGAATTTTGGACTTTCATCACTTTACCTCTGAGCATTGTGCTTTTATCACTTGTGATACGGTAAAATCATTCAATAATAAATGTATGATTAAAGTAAGGTCAAACATGTCAAAGCGGTCATCTGGAATTTCCGATTGTTTAAAAATTGGTAGAAATATACCCAAAAAAGCCCAAAATATTGAATTATATTATTATTATGAAAATTTCGCAGCATGCGCGAATCCAATCATAATAACATTTTTATCTACAGTGAATTGGCGACCATGATTTGCCCATTTTTTTTTAAATGTTAAAATTATTAAATCACATTACATGGAGAAAGCAAAATCACTTTAGCTTAACTAGTTAATAATGTTATTTGAATATAAGTATTACATAATGAGATACCAAACACCAGAAGGGATTACGTAGCGCACAGAGATATGATTTCGTAACGCTGTAATTTGTCAGGGTAGTGAGCAATTTTGTTTAAAATAGTGCTCTTTATATTCTACTATAGATACATTTTTCAATATAGGACCTAAAATGTTCTTATTTTCTTTTATATTTTAGCTAGGGTTTTTTCAATCTAAGATACAGTATAACAAATTGATACGCTTCCATTTCCATGTGATTACGTATACGTGCAAGATAGTATCTTGTACGTACAAGGTAGCCGAATAGCTATCTTGTGAGTATCTTATACGTACAAGGTATATAGCAGAATTGCTATTTTGTAAGTACAAGATAACCATATTTTTAATGCATGTCGTTTCCAGAGCTTCGTTTTAAATATTTTGTGTTCTCTGATCAATAGGCTACTAATAAAATCAGTAGGCTAGGATCTACAGCCTAATGGTTTCTTTTAACTTGTATGTTACAATCATTGTGTTGTCACCCCGAAAAAGGCTTCAATTAAAGGGACTGGCCCACGCTAAAATCATCAAAAAATCGGTGATTTTATTTCGGGTTCTTAATATGACCATATGATGTAAACATGTACATAGACTAGAACTGCAAATTTTTATAATTTTTGTGCTGCGCATTCACCAGTTAGGCTAGATATAGAGACGAAATTCCTGATTTCTAATTATTGACAACCATGTCAAAAATAGGAAATGCGAGAATTTCGTCTCTATATCTAGCCTAACTGGTGAATGCGCAGCACAAAAATTATGAAAATTTGCAGTTCTAGTCTATGTACATGTTTACATCATATGGTCATATTAAGAACCCGAAATAAAATCACCGATTTTTTGTTGATTTTAGCCCGGGCCAGTCCCTTTAACGAGAAATATATGGCCTGCCCGCGCTAGTTCGCTAAAGGTTAACCGCTGAAGTCCTGTGTCACACACGCTTGCCATTTTGAACCCTTTCAGCACGGGGACCGACTTTAGACGTCAGAATCTGACTTCTGCAGATTCCGATGTCTAAAGTCGATCCCCGCACTGAAAGAATTGAATATATAATTATAGTGACCATATAGCCATAGCATATACGTAATAAAATGAAGCGGGAAGAGCCATCTAAGACATTTCAAATTAAAAAAACCCTCCGGTCTCCATGGTTTATACAACAATATATCAAGGTTATAAGGGCTAAATACATATTAAATTAATGCTGAATCACAATTCAGGGTTTGATGGACATTCACACCTTGTTTGAGGGTACACAGCTATTTAATATGCGAACATGTTTTTATCAGGAAAGTTACACTTGTATAAGACTTAAATATTGCTTTGATGAAACTTTGATAGCCAAGACCCAGATGGTTCAATCAAATGCACAATAGCGGCGAATTGTCTCCTTGTACACTCACAAAACCTAGGAAACACAATACTCCAACTGATGAATGTTGGTACACCGTTTACGACGCCGGACCAACATTAAACCAACCATTGGGTCAACGTCTTGTGTTTTCTAGGAATCTGCGCACGTGAATGCTGTATTCACGAGACGTTGACCCAGTGCTGTTTTAATGTCGGGCCAGCGTCGCAGAAGCTGGCCCATCATCAAACCAGCATTGGGTCAACGTCCCGTGTTTGGTGTGTGTACAGTGTGTACAAACCGACGCTTTGTACAGATGTTATAAAAGCTTTGGACCCGCAGTCAACAGGCGTATTCGTTCGTGAGCATCCACGCTGTGATCACGATGGGTACCTTTAATATGTGGATGTATCTCCTGTTGGCCTTTGCGGGTCTTCACTACACCGTCGCTGGTAAGTACTGAACTTTTAACTGCGATATATTTAGTAGGCACGTACATGTTTTGTTGTAACACGTTTTTCTTGTCTTTTAGTTGGCAATTAAACTAAATAGCATTTTTCTGTACTATACAAAAAAACTGACCAAAAATTATATGTTCAAATATGCTTCAAGGAACTGAAATATCACTCCGTTAATTCTCGACCAATTTTCGTGAAATTTTACATAACTTTTCCATTCATGTCGCGAATGGTTTTCAAGTTTTGCTTTATTTTAGTTTGACATGTAATACGATTCTGAGACGAATTTATAGAGGGCAACATTGGTCTAACTTCTAAAACACTGTACAATATTTACCAAAACTTCGCCAAACTTTCAGGTTAGTCCCGACATGAATGGAAAATAATGTGTAAAATGTCATAAAAATTTGAGCGACCTGCGAAAAACATTAACACTGTTAACTGGTTAATGTGAATTCGATCAGTCTTCCCATGCCATGGCCTACTAGAGGTTTTTCAGTGTCTTAG
Source organism: Flabesymbios commensalis (assembly GCA_964017125.1). Lineage (NCBI taxonomy): Eukaryota > Metazoa > Annelida > Polychaeta > Terebellida > Flabelligeridae > Flabesymbios > Flabesymbios commensalis. Next base: position 64,116,110 of record OZ024908.1, read on the forward strand.
CCCTTTAGGCCCTCACGATGCATTAAAACATCATTTTTCATCTTTGAAAACAGACTTAATTTTCCTACTAAGGTTTTTATAATGACAATTCCATAAAACGGTTTAGCAATACAAGGCAATTTTCTAAATCATCCAAATGATCTTCATTCTCTACAAGCGGATTGTAGTGGATGAAGATGACAAGGGCGAATTCAGGGTTCAAAGGGTTAAATCTGGTGGTAAATCTCGATATAAACTGTTTTCTGGCAGTTTGTGCCGTAGACAGACCACGTTCCGCTATAGGCCTTCAGCGCTGCACAAAAAAATTGTCAAACGAGGCATTTTCAACAACCCATCATTTTTTAACAAATGAACTTGAAACTGAATCTGAAGACCTATTTTGATTCCCAACCCCAGTCCGCATAATGCGAACATGGGTCAACTGGCCCATGACCAAAAAGTAGATTTTCTTCAATTTCAATGTGAACGTTTTTGCGGGCAACACAAAATGCGGGCAGTAGCACAACACACAAACATTATTTAAATCCAGCCAAACCGTTTCGAATAAAGTACACGAAATAAAAATCTAATTTTTAATATAATTTTTATTTAAGATATAATGTTGGACCGGTGATTACAAGCGATTACAATTCGAAGCGATGCTATGCGACGTTGGTCCAATAATAAACCAACGTTGGGGCAATAGTCTCGTAACGTTTGCTGGGTGGTTTCACTTGGTGGTTGATGATAATTATGCACAGTTAACTAATTCCAGATTAACGTTCCGTCCATGTGTCGCTCTATCTCGACCTTAAAATGGCCGCTGGCGGAGAGATTCATATCTGGTGCGAGCTTCCTGCCCCAAAATAGGGATGTTAATTGCACCGAAGGTTGATTGTATGTCTGGTATTTCGTGGCTCTACTCGCTAATCTCGTTGATTGTAGATGTAGACAAGCTCTGAATCTCGCACTGAGGTGTTTTAGGTTACATGTCTCCCGTAACGTAGGTGTTTTAGGTTACATATCTCCTGTAACGTAAGCGGTAAAAAAACTAGATTATAATGAGAATTCACGTCGAACATGTTATGTTACTAGTTACGTTTTATGTCATTTGATAAATGTTTCGTTGTTTTCATAATATTTATTGCCGAATTATTGCTTTGAATATAAATCACTATCTGCATGATAGGGTTATATCATTAACTTTGTTTACTTGGTAGTCCAATATGACCGCCATTTGTTATATGAAATTGTTTTAGAAATGCCTACACCCATAGAAATATGGGTCCATATTGTGGTACAAAAATTAGGTCGGTAGTTTTTGTGATAGATTTATTGGAATAAACCCTACAAGGTAGGCCTACCGCCCAGGATAAAACATGTAGTTCCTCATCGTTTTTATCCGCGTAGACGGTTGTATTTAATGATTGCGACAATACCTTAAACATTGTATAACATTTATACAACGTCGGCCCAACGTCTTCGACGTTGGCCCAACATTGTATAAATGTTTTACTAATGTTCTGTTTACTGGGCATGGCTGTTTGCTTACAGGGCTCAGTACAGGGGATGATTGTGTCCTAATGTGTACGGACATTGACGGGGTAGCCATCCCAGACGGCGACTATTTATATTGCTGGAGCTGTCACAAGTACGTTGAGTGCACTGCGGGCAAAGAGAAATACAAGAAGTGCCCTAAAGACGAAACCTGGAATGACGAGACCAAGCAATGTGAGCTGGGTAACTCGACCTGCAGTCTTGAAAAAGGTACGTAACCCATCTCAGTGAGCACCACATCAGTCGTGTTGAACGAGAGCAGCATGGAGTACTGTATTTTTTGTAGTTGGTGCTACAATGACAATGACCCGATGTGATAACACTGACGTTCGGATTTCGCAATCTGAGGTGTAAGTCGCCGATAGTCGCAGCTAGACAAGTAGACGAGACCGTTGGCCCATGTAGACTAGTATCCAACGAGGACGATTTCTGGCCGATGACATCACTAAATTTACTCTTAGGTATTTACTAGTGGGTCCATCCTCCCATGATATAATTTCCTTCTTGAGAACGACCGTCTGTAACGTCAGACCTGATCTCGTTAATTAATTTATTTATTTATTCAAACATATTTATACAGGGTGAAAACATTATTAGCCATTGGCTATTTTGCTTATGTGCCCGTTTTATGGTAAGCATGTGCATAAATATGAAAACACATATTTAAACAATAATTATCTACAAAACTATCTACAATAGTAACAAGAACTAAAATAGAAGGTACATTAGAAATTTTAGATCTTAATCCAATGATATATGCATTCGAGTTATTTGAATATGTTGTACCTTTATAGCAAAGTGTAAAGAAAAAAAACACTAATGTCCCCGCACTAAAACTCCTACAAAAACCTACAAAAATTGGAGAAGGCGTTGTACAGCGATATTATTATTGCAGCCCTAACTAGAATTGAGTAAGGGTTTTATTATTAGTCATATAGAATTTATGGTTATATTTAAAAGCGGAAAATGTCTTATTTCTAGTTTCTTGTAGCTAGACCCCTTTACACATAAAGTTGCTTTACATAAAGGATTATTACACCTGGGCTGCTGTAGAGTATTACTTGTTGCATTACGTGTTAAAACTGTATGATACTCAGAAACGAGAGGAAGAAAGATCAGATAAGTAATAAGGAGCTAGATTATTTTAGATTTATAAGAGAGACAATATGATAAAAAACAAATATTTCTACATTCTGCCACCCTAGACCTCTCACAATATCTATACCGCGAATGTTCCCGTGGAAGTTTTGTGCAAGAAGTCGTGCTGCTCTATTTTGTAATTTTTGTATTACATAAATATTTTTGTGTAGCAGAGCCCAAGACAGTGATAAAATAATTAATAATACCCTGAAATATACCGTAGTAACCACAATTAATATCATCCGTTGGAAGAATTTGTTTTAAATTTCTCAAGATATTGCGAAGTCAATTTCTTGCACAATCCATCTATATGGTTAGACAATGATAATTTACTATCTATTTCTACGCCAAGATATTTAGGAGACTAAACAAAGGGTAATTTAACACCATTTATGAAAAATATCTATGCTGTCTACTATATTTTTTTTTCAGATATAATTAAAACATTACACTTGTTTATGTTTAAAGTTAACTTATTTTGTCCAAACCATTTTTGTTGTATTTTCGTTATAGATTTATCGATTTATCACTAACACCCATCATAGTATCATCAGCAAAAATATCACAGAAGGCTTTAGATAGACATGAAAAAATATAGTAAAACGCAGAGGACAAAGTATAGATCCATGTGGACCACTTTTGTCAATGAGTTTTGTATTAGACATTTCTAGCTCATCCAGCCTTCAGGCCTAAGATGAGCTTATAATCAGGGGGTCAAATGCATATTTTTGGGCGAACCTGGAAAGGGGGTAAGTGTTTTCATGTTATATAGGTATTGTAGTCCATGAAACTGCATGATGGCATCCTCACAACATTGAGCATTTTTATATAACACGTTTTATAAAATCACGTCAATCGGGATGCAAAATAATGGTTTCCCACGGTTCGAAAAATATAAATATTTATATAAAGCACTAACCTAATCTATATTTGCCATTATTTGAACTAGTATGTATTCAATATTAGCAAAAGTGATTTCATAATTTTATAAATTGACTGAACCAGAAGTTTTGAGTTATGTGAACCCTTTGACCCCAAGGTCTTGCATAAACCCAATTACCAGTTATCAAATTTTATAATAATATAAGCGTGTGACATATCAAAATAAAGGGAATTTCATTACAAACCTCAATGTGATATCGCAAAGCAACTATAAAACATTTGTACAGCAATAATTATTATTTATATATATATCGATGAGATAATATAATGTGTAATTGTGGCCATACGTTCTAAAATGTTATATATATTACGTCATCCAATGATGTTAACACTTAACATCGAAATATTTGTTTATAGATTTATACATTTTCTTGAAAGAAATCATTGTGTGGTTTATTACCTCCGCCATAAGAGGTTATGTTTTTAGTCGGGATGGTTTGTCTGTTTGCTTATCCGTCAGCAGGATTATTAGACCAGACGTTAAATTGCGCCATCAGTCACTTTAAAAATCATCTCAGCCACCACAAAGGTGATCTTGGCCACAAACAAACTGGTCTTGGTCACTGCCGAATATTCTGACCTCATTTCAAACCTGCTGCCAGGACCCTTCTTATCTCGATGTGATGCTATGGCTGAATGCATTGGTAATGGAATCATGTTGAATATCACCCAACAAGGCTTCTTGGGGATACTAATGATATTTAGCTTGATCAGTTGATGTAGTAAGGAACTTATTCTGTTGTTAGTCAGTCGGTCGGGGGGGGGGGGGGAGCACCACCTGTTCATAATTATGTTGATTGCCATCAACTAAGAAAGCCTTGAAGGAACATTTGAAAATATAACATTTACAAACTTTCAGGTGAATAATGCCCTGATAATGCCCTGAGCCAGTTAGATCCATTAGTATATGGATGAAACATGGAAGCTGCTAAGCAGAAATACATCGTCTTGTATCAGAATATGATGTATACTAGTACCACATTAAAAAAAATGATGAAACAAACAATGAACAGTAAGGTAGTAGCAATTTTAATATTATATATAGCAAATAACAAAATGATGGCAAAGACGGTGGTGTCATTGCTGATTATTTAACTTGTTTAAGATAAAGAACTTTTTTTAAATAACGATTACGTGCAATTTTGATAGTTTACAGCAACCTCTGAATTATTACACCACATTATTGATAATTGATGTATCCATATAGTCAGATATAGATATGCTGTGATATTGGAACTATAAAAAAGAAAAAATCATGAATTATTTACTCATCTGTTAAACTTTCATACCACAAGAATGGAACATAGTTACGTCATAGTTAAATGCAAACCGCATTGTCATTAATGAACAAAATTTCTATTTTTTTGAAAAAAAAAAAAAAAAAATTATAACTTAATTTAGGCATATGCCTGACACAGAGGCTAGCCAATTGGCATTTAAATTTACCTAATTAAGGCTCACAATTTTTTTCTGAGTGTCTCAATAACGACCGGGCATCTAAACATTGGGGGAGCGTTGAGTCAATGCAGCGCATTAATGGTGATTTCATGGTGTGACAGCGTCGCAGATGATGATCCAACATTGGGTTAGTGAATCATGTTGACTGGCCCATACAATAGAATGGCAACGTATAATCCATTGCTACACAATTCAAGCCATATAATGTTACCATTATATTTCATCCCAGCAAATGGATACGGTAAAATAGGCCACATTAGGAGTGGGGCCTAGAGGAACGAGAATAGGTGAGCGACAGGTTATCTAGTTTATCAAGATGCATGGAACTTCATAAGAAAAACCTAAATTATAAGACAATGAATGCAGGTTCAGCTATATAAACATATAAAAATGTGGAGGGTGTAATATACAAACGATACTGAATTAGGCATGATGGACCTGAATTATTGACCTATGACCTTGAATTATAGCCTTGACCTTTGACCCAATGATATTTATTATTAATATACATCAATATAAAAACAAACTAATACCTATTAGTTATGTGAATATATACAGTGATTTTCTGTTTTTCCCGATCACCTAAAACCACTATTTTGTACCGAGATAGGCGAAAAAATGTAAAACGCGTTATTTAAAAATGCTCAATGCTGTGAGAATGCCATCACGCGGTTTCATAGAGTGCAATACCTATATAATATGAAAACATTGAGAAAAAAACTTTGGACCCACTTTCCAGGTTCAGCTCCTGGCCCCCTGACTATTATGCCATCGTGTGTCGTCTGTACACAATTCATAAGAAATGCTTCTCCTCCCTCAATTCTTATCCGATTTCAATTCTGTTTGGCTTATTTGAAAGAGCCTGTGCCTGTGCATTAAGCTTCCTAACGGATTTCAGAAATTGATTATTTATTAACTTATGACCTAAAGACCTAATTAGAAGAAATGCTTCTCCTTCCTCAAATTCGATTTCAATTCGGATTTCACAAATTTGATTATTAATTAACTTATGACCTAATTAAAGACCTAATTAGTGCACTCCGTCCACAATTCACAAAAAAAATGCTTATCTTCCCTTATTTCTTATCTGATGTCAATTCTGTTTGGTTTGTTTGAAAGAGCTTGTGCCTGTGCATCAAACTGCCTCACGGATTTCAGAAATTTTAATTCGTAATCAACTTACCCTAATTAGGGATGAGCTTTTGTGTCATTGACACTCTGGTTCCATTTATGCATTGAACTTCCTCGTTATTAATTAAATTATGACCCAATTAAGACCTAATTAGGGCGGCAATCTGTCCACAATTCCCAATAAATGCTTCTCCCTCAATTCTTATCCGATTTCAATTTTGTTTTGTTTATTTGAAAGAGCTCGCGCATGTGCATATAACTGACTCACGGATTTCAGAAATTTTAATTCTTAATCAACTTACCCTAATTAGGGATGAGCTTCTGTGTCATTGACACTCTGGTACCATTTATGCATTGAACTTCCTCGTTAATAATTAACTTATGACCCAAATAAGACCTAATTAGGTCACTCTGTCCACAATTCCCAAGAAATGCTTCTCCTTCAATTCTTATCCGATTTTAATTTTGTTTCGTTTATTTGAAAGAGTTCGTGCATGTGCAAAGAACTGCCTCACGGATTTCAGAAATTTTAATTCCTAACCAATATGCCCTAATTAGGGATGAGCTTCTGTGTCATTGACACTCTGGTACCATTTATGGTAACAACTTGAATTCGTTCATTGATATAATTTGTAAACCATAGTAATTCAGTGCCATTAGGGCCATATTTGCTTAATTTAAAAAAAAGTAATTTGTGATCAATTGTGTCAAACCATTTAGCAAGATCTAAAATACAAATACCATTATTTCATTGTTGTTATATTGTCAAGCACATATTCACATAATCACATATGCAAAGACGTCTTGAGTTGAATGGAGTTTCATGAAAGCTGACTGTGAATATGTAATGAAAGAGTAGTGTTGTAAATATTCTCTCAATTGAGTCAACTAATTTTTCGAATAATTTTGGCATATGCCCAATTACAGAAATTGGTCGAAAGTTGTTAGGGTCTTGTTTAGAGCTTTGTTTTTGTAAACTGGAGTAATCAGAGCTTTTTTCCATTCAATTGGAATTTCTCCATTAGAAAGTGGCATATTAAATAAGGTTTGAGGATACAAAAATCATACCCCAGAAAATCAACATTGGTTTCAGATAAGCATTTGACCAATCTCTCCAGGCATCAGATGTTGTTTTAGCATCAATAACAGCACTACAGAGTCCAATATCCATTAAATCGTGAATAGTCATTTATATTCATTCCATTAATCTTTTTTGTGAATATTTTTTGGAGAAGCTTGGCGCTTAAATTTCAGAGTTGTAAATATAAGTAATGATCACTAAGTATATTTCAGTATCCCGTGATCCAAGTGGTTGTGAGGCATCGTGGTATATATATGATCAATGACTGACTTGAGATGATTGTGTAACACAGTAGGTTCAACTATCAATAAATTGTTGTTTGCAACAAAGATTGTTTCTATAAAGTGAGCTTCATTTTCACTCAAATTTCCGTCTAAGATATAGTTAATCTTTAAGTCACCAAGGATAACAATTTCCTTATTCTTTGCTAAAACATTTTCAAAATTATTTAACAAGCATTGGTAATAGCTCTCATCGTCCGCTTTGGGGTTATATATACACACGATACATACAAACAAGAGGAAGATTTATTGTCAATCCTAACTCAGACCGATTCAGTATTATTAAAATTGAAGATATGGATAATATGTATGAGGTAAAGTCTCCTTTATATATATTATTATATTAAAACACCCCCACCATGACTCGGTCTATCCTTTCTATATACATTAAAACCAGGTATATTTAAAAGTTCATTCGGTATTTTGTCAGATAGCCATGTTTCAGATATAGCTAGAATGTCGAAACTATTCTCTGTATTAAAATCCAAATTTTATTTATTTTTATTTATTAAGCTTCGTATGTTCAAATGTACAGTTTTCACTCCTTTGTTTTGTTTTTGTTAATCATGCATATATAGGAAATATTAAAACCTACCGGTTATGGGGTATGCATGGGTATGCGAGATGCTGTGGGGGATAATTAAATTTTAGGCCTACATATTCTATTGGTGACTCAAAGAGGTAGCGTGCTTGGCCTCAGACCGCCAGTGCTCGAATTTTGAATCATGTATCTGGAGGGCAGTGTATATCTCTTTGAACTTGTAACTGCTAAGTCCCTTTTCCAAGTTTTTAGTGACCATTTTTCTCATTTTCCTTCCACCAGCCCCCTGGCCCCAGTTACAAAGGGCAGCTCTTCATTTTGCCTGAATAATTTTCTGCGACGTTTGCCAAACAATCCAACATTGAACCAACGTTGTTCTGATGTTTGTCCCAGCGTCGTGTGTTGCTTTATCAACCATTCAATAGGACTTTTTATGTAACGCCCAGATATTTCCCATTTTAAATTAATTGAGATTTAATTTATTTTTAATCTTTTCAATTTGATGATTATATCGTCCTATATAATGTGTATACAACTTCTATTATTGAATGATAATCCGCTGCTAGCCGGTTTGTGATATATATATTCGCTAAGGATCTAGTCAGTTACCATAGCTACTGCCGGCACGCTCGCATGCAATTTAGATGGTGTTTATAGTGACCGGGCATGCTGGGATTTCAGCCGGAAGTTTCATACTATCATAGAAAATATTTTTTCAAGACTTCAGGTCTTAGATCAGGTTCAATCTCCGGTTTAATCTCCGGTCACTAAGTGTTCCCACCTATATCTCTATTGCAGGCGAGCGTGGTTACTGGAGCCGTTCATGTTGGAAGTCTGACACAAAACTTTATAACGCAAATGGCATGGTTTTGTACTGTTTTCAGTGGCTCATACAGGAGATATGTGCATCGAGTCTTGTGAAGGCAGACATGATGGGTTTTACCAGGCGTGTGACTCATGTGACCACTACATACAGTGTAACACGGAACAATCAAACATGGTATACTGTGGCATGGGGGCATTCTGGGACGATATCAAGAAAGCCTGCAAGAAACGCAGCAAAACCTGTATGGAGCCGCAGACAGGTGAGCAGAGTTAACATTCTAACCCTTAAGCACTAATATTTTTAAATATAGACCATGGAGACCAAGGGTTTTATTCAATTCGAAATTATAAAATTCCTGGTAATTAGACGTCACTCAGACATTTATTTGACCATTACCTAGAGTTCATGACCGAGAGTGCCGTCCTACAAGGGCGCTGGCGTACGTGCCACCCAGATGAAAAAAATATAATACAATTACAATACATGATAACAGATATAATCCGATATGATTTATCATAGGTACCACATTTCCACACCCACCCCTCTCCCTCAAAACCATAAGTGTAATGTAGAAGGGGGAGCGGGGGGGGGGGGGGGGGTGGTGACCAATTCATAAAAAATGTATTATGCATGTGATACCAATACCAATATCTCCATATTGCAAGGATGGGTAAACACATCCGTTCAATTATCTTAATATAAAGTTTGACTCATTCAATTATACAATTTAAAAGGGAAGCTTTTCTGCAATAATGGCATGATTTGAATGTTTATAATATATAATATGTTACTCTTGCAGTGCGGGTACCGACTTTAGTCGTCAGAATCTGACTACAGACGGCAGATTCTGTCGACTAAAGTAAGGCGCTGTAAGGTTCGACCGCCGGTCCCGATTAGGGCATATCTGCTCAAAAACATGTTAGTTACAATTTCTGAAACGTTTTGCCTTTGTTTTGTCAAATCTGAATAATTTTCCCTCGGATGACGCGATTCAACTTTTAAGTGGGTGAAAATTCAAATTTATTAGACCTGTCAAAGAGAAGTTGAAGTTCTTATTTGTTTTTAGACCAAATATTTGCAAATTTTGTTTAAAATAACCTTGTGTGATTTAACCTGCTAACTTATTAACCCTTTAACCGCTTATTCAATTTGAATTTTCACCCACTTGAAGTTGTGTCTGACGTGACGAGCGTTGTGTCTGACGTGATCCACAACTTCAAGTGTAAGGGTGTTCTCCACACCCAGTTAATCTTGCCAAATATAATTTGGATGAGAATAGTTCAATGTAAAACAAATTTCAACGGTATTACATAGTTGATGTTTCAGCTAGCCTCATGGTTTTTAATTCTTCTGCATCTGATCTAGCCTACGCGTTCAACAATATACATTCTTTTATTTTGCAGACCATCCACATGAACACAAGAAGCTGAACATCCTTTTCATTTTGGCGGATGATCTTGGTAACTATTTACTATTATAGCTTAATGACATGCGAAGATCAAATGCTTTTTTGACGCGTGGCATTGGCCTTATCATTAGTCTGTTTTCCATAGACGGCCTAAAATAGAATCTTGTCCCAATCTACTCGTAATTAGGTTCCTTGGTACCAAAACGAGGATAACGATCATCTTGGCAAATATTTCTGAAAAGGGTAAACCGGGTTAAAATGCTCCATTACCGAAAATGGCATGTATCATTTTGTGACCAGTAGGCCTCTATGCGCACATGAGTGTCTATACCCTGGTTTTGATGACCACATCACGTTTTAAAGGCTGTTTTTAAGAGGGTGCATTAAATTTTGTCAAATTATCGAAAAAGGATATACTGGGACAAAATGTTCCCCCATTGCGAAAATTAAATTTCGTATCGTATCTCGGCCAATATCACAGATAATTAAATGTTATTCCATAATTAACCCTTGGAGCACTGAGCACAAAAAAAAATTCAGCCACTTGAAGTTGTGTCTCGCTACCGCGATCCACAACTTCCAAGTGACTAAAAATTAGTTTAATTTGCAAAATCTAGGCTGAAATGTATATGATTATCACAAATTTGAGACATATTTAATTTTTAAAACCTGGTTATACAAGACAATTAAAACATGAGATCAGTGTGCTAAGGGTTAACCCTTGTGCTGCCGGAACCGTATATAGGCTAAGTTTTCAAGCAAATGTCGAAACAAATAATAAACTCTTTAATTGCAAAGGTAGTTTGTGGTAAATGCTTGGTTAACCTAAAGATAACATTTTGAAGATTCCTAAATACATGTATAATTATTCTTCGTCATTTGAAGCTGGAATTGCTTACGCAATTTCCAGCTCCAAATGACGAAAAATAGCTGAAAATAATCCCGCAGCATAAGGGTAACTCGAGAACTTGACGAAGCCCGCTTCCTATGCAGGTTGGAATGACATCGGCTACCACAATCAGGAGTTCCACACTCCCTACCTGGATTCCTAAATACATGTATAATTATTTTTCGTCATTTGAAGCTAAAATTGCTTACGCGATTTCCAGCTCCAATGACGAAAAGTAGCTGGAAATAATTCCGCAGCATAAGGGTTAACTCAGAAATTGACGAAGCCCGCTTCCTTTTGCAGGTTGGAATGACATCGGCTACCACAATCCGGAGTTCCACACTCCCTACCTGGACTACATGGCTAAAAATGGCAGGAGACTGAACCACTTGTACTACCAGCCGGGGTGTACACCGTGAGACATGCCGGAAAACGACTACCTGCAGCCAATGCCAGTTCTGATACTGGCCCATCGTTGCAGACGGTGGACCAACATAAACCCTTATCCTGCAGATCACGACTTTGTCGTTTTTAACATATTTATTAGCCGATCTAACCACTCTTGTTGGAAACTGTGTTTTAAACATAAAGATTTGCAAATGTTTGGCCTCAAATCCAACAAATATGCATAATTTTCACCCACTTGGAAGTCGCGGTAGCTTCAAGTTCGTGAAAATTTAAATAAATTTACCCGGCAGGATAAGGGTTAAAACGAACATTATGGCAACGTCTAGTTTGCTAGGATTGCATATCTGTCAAATCAATACTGATAATTTAACTGGATAGAGTGTACAATAATAACCATCTTCTAAACGGTTTAAAAAAAACCCCATTATTTTCAAATGTTGAAGTGGATGAAGATTTCCTCCCGTTATGGGCTGTACAGCTCTGCTCTGCAACCAAAATGCTTATCTAGTAAGCACAAACTGCCGCCGTCTTTTCACGGAACAGCTACGCACAGTAAATTGATGATCACATTTAAATCGCCGTATAATTATATTTGTGAATTCTAACGTTACAGGTCACGCTTTGCCCTGATGACTGGTTATTATCCATTTAAAGGAGGAATGCAGGTCAGTTTCTTAACTTCAATATTCAACTAGAGGGGAATTTTTTTCAGTTATTTTGAATTGTAATTTCGGATTTCAGAGAATTATGTTTGAACCTTGTGGTCCAAACATATCGCGTTTTCTTCGTTTTTTCCTTTTTATTCCGCTGAATTAAAAAATGGGAGTGCTTAGATTCCTTCCTTAGTTTTCATCCAATAAACTTGAAACCTTTGCATAATGATCCTTAGGTAGTGGGGGGTGTTATATCTTTAAGAATTTCCAGATCTTGGAGATTTATACAGGATTTTCTAGATCACTGTGGATCGATATCTGATTAATGATGTACATGTACAATGGCATTTTGCAGTCAATAGGCGCCTTTTGTCATAGGAGACCCCATAGAAACACCTTTTAAGCACTATTTACATTTATTAATTAACCCTTTAAGCCCTCACGATGCATTAATGCATCATTTTACATCCTTGAAAATAGACTTACGTTTCCTACAACCAAGGGTTTTAGAACGAAAATTTCCATGAAAGTGGTTTACCAATACATGACAATTTTCTTCCAATTTTCACACCACATCAAATCATCTTCATCCACTACAAGTCGAGAATTGCGACAGCAATTTGCGGCTTGTAGTGGATGAGATGACTATGGTAAATTCAGGCTTGAAAGGGTTAAAGTACATTATTCAGTAATTTTGTTTCGATGCAGCGTCAGCGTCGCGGACAGTGGCCAAGCATTGAACCAATATTGCGTGTTCGATATAGTAGGTAGAAACATTTTAAATGCTACAAATAACTGTTGCAATTCCATTTAAACACGAAACGTGGACTCACTGTTGTTTTAACATTGGGCCAGCGTCGCTGACAGTGATACACTTTAAGTCGGGATAAGTCGATGTGTTGACTGTGCCCTCTGAATATCTTCCATTTGGCTAATTAAAAGTACCAAAAGGTCAGTATAGACTAATGATCTTTGAAATTTGTGAAGTCTTAAAATTCAAATTCTGAAGACTGGCCCTACATTGAAACAGCATTAGGCAAATGCGATATAATCAGAAAATCTAGCATAAAGGGTTAATAGGGCGACCCGGCCTCGACACATTTTATTTATTGATGCAATGAAAGAATGTCAACAGACATGTAATGCTTTCACCCGACATTGAAATGATGTGGAAATTAAATAGGAACACGGCTCATACATACATGTGGTTAACGTGTTTGTGTGTGTGATTGTGGTACAATGTTTTTTTAACATTGAAAAAATTGAGAAAACAATCCCACATTCAATAGTTGCCTCTTTTTGAATTTATACTTCTTTTTAGAGTCGCAAAAAGGTAGTAGCATGAAGGATCAATACATAAAGATCATTGTGCCAAGGTTTGAAGTCGATTGGATGAAAACTCAGGAGGAATAGCACTATAAAATTTGAATTGGAAGAAAAAAATATTTTGCAGACTCGATGGCATAGGCCAAACATAATGATCATGGCCTTTTCATATTGTGTTCCACATCGGCTAATGTTATTAAGATCTGCTCGATCGATTTTGTGTACTGTTTGCTGGATTTCTTTGATGCATAAAATTACCACTGAGTATTGAACTTCAATAATTCTTATTATACTCCCCATAATGGAAGGTAATCGTTCAGTACATCGCACATGACGTGGTTCAGCATACGGATCTCTACCTTATTCCCAGCTACCGTTTTGAAAATACGAACTTGTAATTTTGTAAGGTTAGTGCATAGCGAACTGATATAGATACAATTATTTCTTATGTTCTGAAGCACTTCATTCTTGCTGGAGGTAACCCCCATTGTGTTCCCTTGGATCTTGAATTTTTACCCCAGAAGCTGAAGAAGCATGGCTACAGCACCCACATCATGGGAAAGTGAGTATGATGTACCCCGTCAATATTTGTATGTAAAAAGACGAGTGTATTATTTAGGTGACTTTCTTCACACTGTAATAACTAAACCCTTTCAGTGCGGGGATGCCTTGTGATGTCAGATTCTGACTTATAAAGACGGTCCCCGCAGTGAAAGAATTAAAACATTTATAATGGCCGTATACGTATATACAAAGGTCAAAGCGGACAGAGGAAAGGCATTTGAAATGATTATTTCAAATTTAACAAACCCTTTGGTTTCCATGGTTTGTAAGGGTATAGTGCTAGGATCATGGACAAATGACTGCACGAAGATTGTGTAAATGGAAGATAGCGTTTTCCTTCACCAATAAACAGATAAAGGGGTTCTTAGCATACATGGGAATTTACTTCCAGATATGGTAGGACGGGTACTTTGGGTTTCTGTTGAATTTAGGCTGTTATGCACAGTGTCTGTTTGTATTCTTTTATCTTTTATGTATGGCTTCTGAAACGTTTAAAATAGCTACTCATGCAAAGTATGTCAGATGTATCTTGTCGTGTGCCTCTCTGTAATCACGCATCATATTGTATAACATTTGTACAAAGTTGGGCCAACGTAGAAGACGTTGGGCCGACGTTGTACAAATGTTATACAAATGTTTCGTTTGTTGGGCTTATGCAGGATCTATCATTCACGATGGAGATAATGAGCTAAATTTGCTTCAATTTCAGTTCGGAATTGGTCTCCGTAGTTAAATTAGGGTGTGTTGCATTCTTTTCATAATAATGGTCGTGCTCTATGTACGTGAATTTCAAATGGGTAGTTTCAAAATTCACCCCAACGTTGCATGGCAACTCTCTGATAAAGCCATTATTCGCCATACGTATTTACCAATTGAAAATGTTACATAATGTTTTTACACGCGCTAACAAGCGTTGGTCGCCTTCGTAATAAATCAGTTGACAACATCGTGAATTGGATAAGTTTAAAGCACTAAAACCATCGATCTTGGCCTTATTTTGTTTGATATTTCCACATTATACTTGGCTTACAAAATTCTGACGTCTAAAATAGATCCCCACATAAGAGTAAACATATTTATGATGGCCGTAGATCCATACCATAGGTATTCGAATAAAGCAAAAAGAGCTAACTAAGACATTTATGAATTAAACAAAACACTTTTGATCCCCATGGTTATTATAAAAACAATTCAGCGCTTTAACCTTTTCACTAC
Source organism: Flabesymbios commensalis (assembly GCA_964017125.1). NCBI lineage: Eukaryota > Metazoa > Annelida > Polychaeta > Terebellida > Flabelligeridae > Flabesymbios > Flabesymbios commensalis. The sequence continues at coordinate 64,131,509 of OZ024908.1, forward strand.
CATACATGACGGAAATTTCCGTCGTCATTCGTCAATGAACGTAACCATAAAATGACACAAATTTTCGTCAAATATATACTACATTTATGTATTTTTCGTCATTTGAAGCTGGAAATTGCGTTAGCAATTCCAGCTTCAAATGACGAAAAATAGAACTCGTACACCAGTATATCTGGATCCTGGCATGCACCGCGGCCTGGAAGTCAAAGGGTTAAGGGTTAAACCATCATTGATTCACGTTTTGTATCTGCTGGGAAGTGATAAGAATGATTATTTTTTGCCAGATGGCACATCGGATTCTGCCAGAAGGCTTGCACACCGACACAGCGTGGATTTGATACCTTCATGGGGATGTATGGTGGCCAGGGGGATCAGTTTACACATGAATCCCGTAAGTATATAGCATCATTAACTGGGGAACCGCACATAGAATACCAGCTTTCAATCATGTTAACCCTTAGAGGACTGATGTCGACTACAGTAGTCATTAAAGGTGATCTATCGCCCCTATATATAGTATGAATAAATTTGTGACAAATAAATCAAGTTGCCACAAGATGGGGCACAAGTGTTTCCTTATATGGTGTGATTGGCTATCATGTGGGGTCACATGATAGCCAATCACCCCATATAAGGACATAATTATTCATACCATATAAAGGGTGATATAAATCACCTTTAATGCATCATTTCATTAGAACATGTATAACACCTGGTAACCAGCTGTTCACAGTAAAATATGCCTTAAATCGCGAAACACTGATATATGTTAGGACCTACATTTCGCAAATAACAAATTGTCAGTCACTTGAAGTTGTGGATCGCGTTAGCGAGACGCAACTCAAGTGACTGGAAATTTAAATTGAATAGCTCAACTGCTCCAAGGGTCAATCCTCTGCCTGCTAATCATGACAATAGTCGTTACTGATCAGTTTATTAGCCGATTAAACCACTTTTATTGAAAATTAAATCATTTGGAAATGTTTGGTCTCAAATTGATCAAATGCGAGTAATTTTCACCCACTAATGTTGCGAATCGCAAGACGAAACAAAGTGGTTGAAAATAAATAACTAGGCAAGAAAAACGAAACGTGACCTGATCGGCTAAACCGTTGACATCATTTTGTAAAATCTGACAAATATCACGCCCTTGAAATGGCGGGGGGGGGGAATTCCAATTAAATAATTGTACTGTTACAGCAGCGATAACCTCTTTGTTGAGCAGATAAATTACCCGCGTTTTAAAATTAAATGTAGTGTCCAAGCTTTATCAACTGTTAGATAAATTGTATGAAAATGTTAGCCAAGCTTAGCCAAGCACTTAAAAGTTCGGCTTGTTAGGACATGTTTTTTTGAAAATATTTTTGTTTGGGAGGGGAGATTACTCCCATTTTTCATGGGATCGGCTCCACCATAGCTGGGTCAAGTTAAAGAGGAGAGCTGCAACATAATAAGTGGGTTCACCACAGCCGTTTTTCATAAGAACATATCTATCTCAATCTCCCATGGCTCGGTCAAGTTTGAAGATGAATGTTGAACCATAATTAGGTCAACGCTGCCATAAAGAAATGAACATTAGCACAAACGTACTATTTAACAGATTGCTGATTTTTTTCAACTACCCCCTAGAAACATGAGAAAAGGGCCTTTCCATAATTGGCGGAGTTGGGGGGGGGGGGGCGAGGTGTGTAAATTGAAAAAAGTATATGGGACCATATATCCTACTTCAATGGCCTGTTTACAAAATTATAGGCGAGGGATATGTTCCTTTTCAGTGGCAGCTACTTGTTCATGCTACCTTGGCCGAACATGACACACCACGCTTATTCTACCATCTGTACTCGATGCTTGCATGCATGGAACTGGTGTGGGGATAAATTTAATGGGCCGTTTTAATGTATTGTACTTTTTAGTTATTTACTACACTTTTTTAAACTGATTTTGTTATGCTTCAGAGCCACCAGATCCAATATTGTATGATTGGCGCAACAACCTGGAGCTCGATTTCTCTGCAAATGGTACACATATCACGGTACGCATTTTACTCACATTCACTGTACTGTTCGTTTTGTTTGTTTGTTTGTTTGTTTGTTTGTTTGTTTGTTTGTTTGTTTGTTTGTTTGTTTGTTTGTTTGTTTGTTTGTTTGTTTGTTTGTTTGTTTGTTTGTTTGTTTGTTTGTTTGTTTGTTTGTTTGTTTGTTTGTTTGTTTGTTTGTTTGTTTGTTTGTTTGTTTGTTTGTTTGATTGTTTGTTTGTTTGTTTGTTTGTTTGTTTGTTTGTTTGTTTGTTTGTTTGTTTGTTTGTTTGTTTGTTTGTTTGTTTGTTTGTTTGTTTGTTTGTTTGTTTGTTTGTTTGTTTGTTTGTTTGTTCGTGCATCTGAAATCGGCAACTGTAACTCCAAGTATCTCGCCATCAAACATAATGTAAACTTACAGGCCAATACAGGCCAATATTATCATTTTTTCTTATCTCAAAAATCAAGCCAGCTCTGTCATCATTTGATTTAGTTATTATTTTTCAAATCATAGAATCATTGTTTGTCCCTGTGAAAATATAAAGTAAGCCTAACCATGAATTTTCCTAATTGTACAGGATCTTCTGAACGACCACGCCATCGAGCTTATTCGTAACATGGAGGAGGACGAACACTTCTTCATGATCTTGACCCACACAGTGCCGCACCATCCTCTGCAGGTAGGGTATTATGACGCGCACAAGCCAAAAGGCAGTACGCCCACTTGTATAACTTTAGCAGATACTGATCTGCAACATTTGTACAAGGACGGCCCATCGTCTTTGACGCTGGTGCAACAATTGTACAAACTCGTTATATCGATAGGCTATGGCTATTACAAATATGATTATTGAAAGAATGCTGTAGATAAATGGCATTGTGTGCATGTTTGAAAATTGTGAACCAATTGTGTTTTGGTTGGGATATACACAGCCCCAATACGGTTCAAAGACCTATACTGATTTCATGATTTTTTAGCAACAAAGTTTATTTAATTTATATATACGATTCTGCTTGTTTGAGTTATTAGATCTAAGCTTGTGTTGTGGAAGTATATTTTTATTTTTTAGGCGCCCGAGAAGTACCTCGAATATTTCCCACACGAAACTAATCATGAGCGTAAAATGGTGAAAGGTTTGTAAACTACCAAGTTTTTTTTTAACTGAGCAGTTTGTTTGTTCGAGTTTTCAAAATTGAGTTCTTATAGGCGTTGATAAATGTAACGAACTACATGTATACACTCAATATAGGTTATAAGGAACCTATTACCAGGGTCCCCTATGGTTTTAAAGAACCTGTATTGTTTAGTGTATGACCCACGGTTAATTTAAATTATCCAGTTTAGCATTTGAAAAAAAAAAATTGTTTGAGGCGGCACTTTTTCAAAATATGTATTTATCGTGAACTAAAACTTGTCTGGTCAAAAATCAATCATTTTTATGTTTTAAGTCCATACACTGTAAAAATTTATATTAGTCTATATTAGTCTTTAAATGCGGCAACGTGGCAAGTGTACGAGAAAACGTCGTTTTATCCGTTATTACTGTATTTCTTATTCTGGACAAGCATGTCTGAAATTAAACTTCGTCCTTATTTTTCTTTTAACTGGTCAATACGCAGCACGCAATTTTAAAAACGATATGGCAATCTGTATATTCACAATAATTTTAGACTGGTATTAGGGTAATAATCCTAACATTCTTCAAGCACGTTATTTGAAGTTAAGATTTTATTGATCGGTAATAATCAATAAATTTGAAATATTATTTTTTCAACCAATCGATCGATATAGTCCTACTTTTTCCAGTGTGATTGATAAGGGACGGTCTTTAATAGCCCCCCCTCCCAGTAATTAATAACGGCCGGCAACCATGCTCCCCACCTGGGGAATAGTTTAAAACCTCTCGGACGTTGTCGGGGAGCTCCCGCGACGTCATCCGCGCTAGTTATCATATACCTACTGATTGCCTCCGGAAGGAGCGCCGGAGTTGCTTTCCCCGTTGTATTTAAATTATCGACGACGTCAGCCCGAAGGAGAGCCGGCATAACTGATAAGTCTCCCCCCCCCCCCCATATTAGGCGGAGAAAGCGCCTGTAGTCCCTGTGTACAGGTATGTGTACACGTAGAAAGGAGTCTTTAAGATCTTGGGACACCTCTTTTAGGGTAGTCATATGAAATGACCTTGATGACGCTTCAAGGGTTTTAGATTTATCACTGGACGCTGCCCCCCCCCCCCTTTCTTGGTGACAAGGAAAAGATGTGAGTAAAAGCCTAGAATGGGGTTTAATACAGTCTCTATGGCTCTTTTTACATGTAGCGATTAAACTTCCTCGTCCAGAGCTTTCATGTCCTCTCTTGAACGAAGAAGTGCACCACCCCCTGACGGGAGTGGTAGTGGTAGTGGTGGTCTCTCTATGAATTCTATCCTGTACTCCAGGATATAATTGATGAGGAATGGGTCTGAAGTGAGACCTCGCCAGAAGTCTGCCTTGACTCTAACGAGGGGACGACGTCATGCATGCTTGTTGTTGTTATATCCATTATTGTCTCCGCGACCTCCTCTGGAGGAGGCTGCCCCGCGAAATGGCCGTCTGCCTCTTGAAGATGATCCTCTGAATGATCCTCAATGGGTAGGGGTAGGTGATCTATGTAGATCATCATTGTGACGCCTCAATGGCTACCTACTCCTCTCCTGGGGCCTTGATAGAGGTCGACGGCTATCACGTATAGCAGACGTCAGCTGTCTCTGACTCTTGTCTATAGCAGCTGCTGCGGGGAGTATGGCTGTAGTATCCTCCTTGAAGAACGAAGAGAAGTCAAGTTGTCTGCCTCTCAACTGCTGTTGTAGGAGTTCATCCAATCCTGCATTGGCCAATAATTCCCGACGTTTCATGGCCACGTCGTCATAGCCCGCAGCGAAGAACCTTATGCTCAGGTACTGGAGAAGCCTCGGCAATCTCGGTGATCTCGGCCATGGGGGCCTCCATGAGATCCAAACCCTTTAACAATGCAGCAGCGGTTATTCCTGTGGCCCGCTGTTGATTTCTCAAGGTGACATCAACCGTCCACTGAGGTTGAGAAATGGGCATATCCTGAGGTATAGCTCTGGTGGCAAGAATGGCGAATCTTTATACCGTCTTCATACAGGACCTCGGATCTGAAGGTTTTCACTTGACGTACCTCCATCCCGCCTCTAGCTTGTCTCCAGAGTGCCTTCTGGCGTTCACTCGTAGTGAGATGTTTTACAGGCCTTGATAAGCCTGATCTGAGGCCTGCGAGTGGCCAATCCTCAATTCCTGGCATCGCCGCGAAGGGGTTGTTTTCTTCTGTAGTGCTGTCATCGTCAGCATAACTGTCATTCCACTGCTCTATCGGTGACTGTGCATAGGGTAAAGACTCCAGAGGGCTAACATGATTACCGTCCCTGGGACTGACTATGCTGCTGGGTGGGGAACAGGGTGACCGACCCACCGCGGGGCCCAGAGTCCTTGTCATACAGTGGTCCCCTGCCGCGTGGTCCTGTCGGAGTTGAGTGCATGGTGCCCCTATATATCGCAGGGCCCTGCATCTGCAAGTTACAGGAGTCCCCTAACGCGGGGTCCTGTCTCTGAATGTCGTGCGTACCTGCCATGGCAGCGTCATGTTCTCTAGATTGAGCTTGTTTGGGTGCTGCCATAGCTTTTGACAGCGCCCTCTCCACCTGTATCTTCTCTTCCATAGTAGAGGCTGCTTCCATCTGATCCGGACGCCTCCAATCAACCCTGGGGTCTCCAGACTGTATAGTGAGTAGCTGGTTCAGATCCGACCATTAATGATGGTGTTGACAAAGGTTGGTCTGTAATCGGCGTGCCGCTGTTACTGGCGTCATCAATGACGTCGTCAGTGACGTTGATCGTGGTTGTGTCGTCACTGGCTGGTAAGCAGAGCTCTTACTCTTCTCCTTAGAGCTCCTTCTTCCAGGACTTCTGCTTCTATCTCTCCTCTTGTTCTTATCTTGCGGCATTATGACTATTAACACTGTTAATAATAACATATCAAGATAATAATATATAAGATAAAACGGTTGAATTTGCGTAGCAAATAATGCAAAGGACTGAAAATCAGTAGTGGTAATAGCGCGAGCTTGGAATTAACAAAGGAATATGAACAGAGGATTTGCCTTTTACGAATTATGCGCCGCTGTCATAGTAAGCCAGACCCTACTGAGGTCTGGAATGGAAACCGTTTTGGCGGGGGGGGGGGGTGGGGGGAGGTTGTGTTTCTTTCGGTTTCCCTAAGCTTCTTACGGTCGCATATTCGTTAGAAACAATTTTTACTTAATTAAAAAAAAAAATAGGAACAAAACTCTGTACTAAGCTTATTCAGTTTGCATTCCCATTAATGCAGTATATTACTTTGTCAAAACGCTTTAGCCAAAATTGCAATTATATTACGTTACACTATATAATTGATCAATTATCACATACCTACTGATGGCCTCCTGGAAGGAGCGCCGGAGTTGCCTGCCCCGTTGTTTTTAAATTATCCATATTTCCCACAGCAAGGCTCTACTACCGAGACCGGAGGCGGCCTCAATCAAAGCCTTGCCGTTAGAATTTAAATTTTATTAGAGTCGGCCCTCAATAAATCGAACTGGAGCAAGATTGTTGATGGATTGTTTGAATAACAAGATTTTACATAATGCCTACTGAGACACAAACTTGAAAAAAACATTCAGGCCCTCGTGGTTTAAACAAATCTTGTGTCAGAGGTCAAAAATTTGTGGGCACAAAAATTAAAAAAATTATTCAATTTTTTATTATCACATTCCCCATGCTATGGAGATGTAGCTGCACAAGCTTTTACTGCTATTCAACATTGCCGCCATGGACCAACTTCAATTTATTTGTGGGCGTGAAAACTACGTAAGAAATTATTCACTTTTTACAATCCATTCCCCACGATATGTAGATGTGCAGGTGATTTTTGCTTGAGAAAATTATTAGTTAAATTTTACTATCACATTATTTTACTGAAATTTCAAATGGGCACCACAACTTCAACTTAATTTATGGCGGGGACTTCAAGCCTCTTGTCTTGTCAAGTATTGCTTCAAGATTTTGGAAATTTTCAAATGCTGCCTAGACCGTTATTGCATACCCCCCCCCCATTTTAAATTATTATCGTGTGTTAAAAACATTTCAGCGATGATGGCACATCTGGATGATCGTACGAAGGATTTGGTGAGAGTGCTGAAGGAGAAGGGATTCTACGACAATACGCTTATAATCTTCACCTCAGATGTAAGTGTGTATACACTATTTTGTATTGTTTGTACTATGCTAGTTTAAAACATACAGCGCCAAAATATTTTTGTGTAAAACATGGAGACCAACGTTTTTTTCATTTTGAAATCATCATAGATGTCGTCGTAGCTCTTTCCACTTTTATTTGAATTCGAATTTGGTCTACGGCCACAATACATTTAAATTTTTCTTTAACCCTTTAACCGCCGGTGCCGTCTATTTATTTTCGTCTTTTATAAGATAAAATGTGACATTAATCAGCAAAATTTTAAAAATTGTAACCTCCATTTTGTCAAATCTGAATAATTTTCACTCGCTTGAAGTTGTGGATCGCGTCAGCGAGACACAATTTTAAGTGGGTGAAAATTCCAATTGAATAATTTGGCGGCTAACGAGACGGTCCAGCGCTGGAATGGTTAAATCGCAATAGGCCAATGGGCTTCCAATCCAACATACAAAATAAACTACAAACTGAAATAAACTATAAACTGAAACCAGAGTCCGTTGGACAACAATTTTAATTTTGCCATAGTGTGGAGCATCATTCGGGATCTGCTACGGGATCAGAAAAAATATACCCCTGACTGTTGGAAAACAGGTTGCAGTTTGACTGTGATGAAATGTAATTTATATTTATCCACAAGAAAGAACACGCACACACACACTTGAACCACAAAAATGTCGGCGTTTATCACAATTGCCAAAATATACCCCTGGCTGTTGGAAAACAGGCTGCAGTTGCATAGTGAACAGTGGTGGTGGACGATTGTAGAACTTTATTATCACTATTCATGGAATAACCTTACCAGTACAGTAATGCATTCTAAAGGGCAAAATATTTTCCAGACAATAACTAGAAATATTTTGATAAGGTGTAAAAATCCTACGGTTTGACGGTGATGAAATGTAAATTTAATTTATCCACAAGAAAGAAAACGCACACACACACACTTGAACCACAAAATGTCGGCGTTTATCATCATTGCCATAGTTAAAATTGTTAATATTCCTAACTGTATGGGTCCCTCGCATCATTTTCCAAATAATTATATAGGACCTTGTTTTATCAAAGTTTTTTTAGAATGTATTTTTGTAGGCTAAAACTGCGATTTGGCTTTACTGGCATATCGCAGATATTTCAAGCACTCGATTCGGTCTATTTCCACTAATACAAGATTGAATGATCGATAGATGTGGGCCTATAGTCATTTCTTAAATAAAACAAGCACAAGACAGCTCCGCGTATTTTTTCTGTCATGTCATCACGTTTTAACTAGGCCTACTTGTGCACATGCGGATGTCAAGACTCTATGTACAGTACGCCCAATCTACAAACCCCGGCAGTGACTCAATATTGTTATAACCTTTAACGGCCCGTGCCGCAGATATTCCGGTTTTTATTTTTTATCAGCACATTAAATACCACATTTTAAATATGTTAAAGATAAAATTTGTCATCAACCAGCAAGATCTGAAAAGAATTGACTTTCATTTGTCAAATCTAAATAATTTCCACTCACTTGAAGTTGTGGATTCCGTCAGCGAGACACAAAATTCAAGTGGGTGAAAATTCAAATTGGATAATTTGGCGGTTAAAGGGTTAATGCAGCTGGGTTAATACTTACGGTTGCCCAACAATGTTGGGTCATCGTCACAAGCGGTGGGCAACAATAAAACGACCCTTGTTGACATCATTCGGCCTAGATCCTCACCAAATCAGCGGCCATATTCGTTTTGTCAGTGTTATTTAACGCTTTCGGTCGTCAGTTAGTTGGTTTAAGTTGTGGATCGCTTCAAGTGGGTGAAAATTATTCAGATTTGACCAAATGGATGTCCAACGATGCGTATATTTGTTGTTTTTTGATCACTGAAAATAAATACAAAATGTATATATTTTTTTAAAGAGGCCTACGAAAATAGGCCTACAGTTGGCATCCAGTTTTCATAGTTTTCATAACAGATGCGGGGCGGGGGGCCCTAGTGCAGTGGTAAAGCTGCTGCTTGAAGAGACGGGAGATCGCGGGTTTGAACCACGCTCTGACATTATTTAAGTTTTAAAGAAATGAATTGTTTCTTCCCTGCTCACTCTGTAAAGATTCGATATTGTAGGGGGCTTCCGTGACAGAGAAGTAGCAAGCTCTAAGACCGCCAGGGTTCGAATTTCAAATCCTGTGTCTGCAGGGCAGTGTCATCTCGTCCATCTCGCCATCCTCAGGAGGTTTTCCAGGTCCAATTTAGCCTGTATGTGCACAAAGGTGTCCTTAACACAATTTCATTTCAAAACAGCCCCGTTAACATTGCCAACGTAAGATATATCGATAGATAATAATGACGGATGATAAAAACGGCGCGATATTTTTTCGTTACTTGCCCTGGAGATCATAGGGTTATAAGGAAACTTAAATGTGACCAGACATCGTGCTAACAATTTTTTCACTAGGTGCCATGGTAATCAAAGGGTTATAATATGAGTTTAAAGACATCGTGCTGGAAATTTTTCTCGTTATTTGCCATAGTCATATAATATGCATGTTTTCATTAGTTGCCCTAGAGATAAAAGGGTTTTGATTATTTAAATTAAAAATGGTCCCAATGCAAAGTGAAAAAATCTAAAATATACTAATTGTTATCATTGAAGGGTGTAATTTGAAACTAGAGGGGGTAGCTTTAAACTAGTTTCGGGTAACTTCCGGGGTCACAGGGGGTCGGGAACTGTTACACCGGCTCCCCGCTGATAATCACGCTTCTACTTGGGCACTCTTTCGAACACCGACACGTATTGTCCGCCTCTTGAGCTCAATCCTGCGAAAGCTCGATACCAAAGAAGAATTTTGTAATTTAAAGGGATCAGAGAAGACAACTTCATAATTATCAGACTGTAATAGCCTACCATTGATGTTAGGCCTATAAGGAAGTGGTTCCCCTTGAAATATCCCAACTCGTTGCGTGGTTCAGGTTTAGTTAATGTGTTTTTTTCAGAATAAGGAAGGGTTTGCTTATTTTTTTCAGAATGGAGGTGACATCGGCGCCCACCACGACAATTCGCCATTACGGGGAGCTAAAGGATCTCTGTATGAGGGGGGAACACGTGTGGTGGGATTTGTTCACGGTCCCATGGTAGAAAACCCGGGAACTGTCCACGACGGGTGAGTAGGCCTACTGCTCACTTGGTACGACAAAGCTACTAATAACTGTACTGAAGAAAGTCTCAAATCAGCAAACGCTGGGGTTGACCCAATGTTAGTTAATACTTTGCAGACATCTGGCCATCACTAAATGGTCATTGGGTCAACGTCTATGTTAGCTGGGTTAACCCTTCAAGCCCTCACGATGCATTAGAGCATCATTTCGCATATTTGAAGAGTGACCTAATTCCCTGGAACCTAGTGGTTTTAGAACGAAATTTGTTATGGTACTGTTCCGAAAAAAACGTATATTTTTTCATTTGTCACCCATTTCTAGTCATTTTTATCCATTACAAGTCGCGAATTGCGATAGCAATTCGCGGCTTGTAGTGGATGAAGTAATGAATGATGGTTTTGTAAAGCTTGTAATTGTACTAGGAATCACTTTTTCATTTTTCAGGTTAATCCACGTCACTGATCTGCACGCTACAATTTTATCTCTTGCTGGTGTCGATGAACGTGAGTGAATTCCGTGATACCTTTTACTTTTTAAGCACTTCTGTAACAAATTGATACATTTGTTGTCCAAACTTTTTAATGTGGACCTCTCTAATATTGTTGAAAACTACATTAATCCTCACTACTTTTACTTAAGCTGCTGTCTTTTGTTTTAGCCATGCCGACCGTAACATATTCGCCGGTCACAAGCACAACTGAAGACACCAGATGCACCCATTTCATTTAAATATTAGCTTTATGTAATCAAACTTCCAAAGAAATTCCAAAAAATTGTGCTATTGTTCTTAACGTAGTCCACCCTTGTATCCGCCCTTAGAACTAGTCATTAATGAATTTCCTACCGAATGTCGTTGCAGACCATGACCTTGATGGCGTGGACCAATCGGAGATGTTACTGAAAGGACGCGAAACTAAGCGACCCGATCTGATTTACAACATTGATCTGCACGAGCCTGCTTACTTTGGGCATACCGCCTACCGGTGAGTCGGCTCTTCTGCTCGACACGAGGTGTTGACAGGTTAATTATTAATAAATTACACCCCACCTAACTTTACTATCTTGTGACAAATAAATTATTCTTTCGTGGAATTGCGTCGTTGGTGGTATGACGACCATGACGAACAACTAATGAATGCGTATTTGTATACAGTCTAGTAATCTGTAATTATTGTTCCCTGACTGATGCATTTAAATGTCCCCCAGAATTACCCTGAGCGGGGCAATTCTCCATGGGGACAATTAAATGTATCCGCCGGTGAACAATAATTAGACTACTAGGCACTGCGTTCGTTTCTTCTATGTTTAAATTTTAAAAAAATGCATATTTCCAACCTCCCTCCCATAGCTGAAATATGACCGATATGATGCTCCTGTTAATTGGGGTCACCACACCAGTTTTTTTAAAATACGTGGATCCAACTCTCCCTCAGCTCCGTTGGTTGCATGCATGGAGGTAATTTGTTCATTGTTATCTTACGTGACATCTACTTGTTGCTGCCTTGTAGTGATCATCATTACAAGATCATTTGGGGCTACGTAGGATATGCCGATGGCTATGGTTTGGATGGAGTTCCCACTCAGGACAGTCAAGAAAGCTTAGACTTCCTGAAGAAATTGGATCCTGTGAAATTCGGTGAATTCAACGACAGTGACGAGGCTTCCACAGAACGGTTGATGGCTCTACTGGAAGCTACCAAGATAGACATAACCGACAAAAATTCGGGCGCAGTACGGCTATATAACCTCGATGGTAAGTTTAAAACCCGTTAAGTAAAAAAAGATGCCTGGGATATTGCAAATTTGGCGTGGTTGATGTGCGTAGGCCTATAGATGCGTTAAAAATTATTTGTGGGCACGCTAATAACCAGCACTCGTCAACTTCAATAATGGCGGCGGGATGTTGTCTGGTTATCTGCTGCTAGTAATCAAAAAAGAAATTTAAAACATCAAAATGGATGTTAAAAAAATGGTCTACAAATTCCAGTAGATAAACAGCAAAAAGTTAGCGACAAAACTATGGACACAATCAGATGTGTCGTATGGCAAATTAAAGATCAATAATTGTACATAATAATTAGTCCAGATTTAAATACAGACCTAGGTCTACGTTTAATTCCATCCATTGTAGCATACACTTAAAATGTGATTCATTAACCCTTAGATTACGGAGCTATAAAATTTAAACTTTCAGTCACTTGAAGTTGTGTCTCGCTACCGCGATCCACAACTTGAAGTGACTGAAAATGACTTAGTTTTGCGAGATATAAGACTTGTAAGAATGTCGAGGCTTAAAATGTTAAGGCTTGTTTCACTTTCAACAACGGTCACAAGGGTTAGTAAAAACACGGTGAGGTTACTGTGGTCGACATCAGTGTTTTACGGGTTAACATAATCCATAAATCCCAGTGTTCAGCTTATTAAATCGCATGAAAGGGTCGCATACCTCGGAACATAATGAATTTTGTTTTTCTAATGACTGGATATGTTACCCGTTTTATAGATGATCCTGCAGAAGAGCACGACCTTTCTGAAGATCCGCAGTACAAGGGAAGGATCCGACAAATGAAGCAGAAGATCATAAGCCACTACATGAAGGGTTTCTCCCCACCTCCTGCAGAGAGCACCCAGTTCTGGATTCCAGAGGCATTCGCTGCTCTAGAGAGGCACTCGTGGGCTCACGGCTGGTGCGAGGATTTGCAGCTTGACAGAATTCACAAGCACTTGAACTACGTCGACACCGAATGAATGTGTACACCTTCGCGAATAAAGGATTCATATACAGCCTGGTTAAAGCTACAGTATCTTAGTCTTGTTTCTTTTCATTGCGAGGTTGTCTTAAAAATACCTCACAAACACGATGTAACATTAAATTTACTCTAAACAATATAGGTTCTTTCAGAAGGAACCCTTCAGTACTATTACCATGCAACCCCAGGGGAACCCTTGCAGGGTTCTCTTGGGGTTGCATTGTGATAGTACTGAAAGGTTCTTTTTGAAGAACGTATATTGTTTAGAGTGTACGTTTGGTCAATATATCGTCCCCTTGGATATGAAAGGGTGTGGCAGATACACCCTTTTATATCTAAGGGGACGATATATTGCCGAGATAAAAGAATAAATGAATGAAATCTTATAGCGCATGTATCCAACTGGAAGCTGCACTAAACATTCAAGAGGGAGTAACTAAGATCACTGCCAGTAAGGCCAAGTAAAATACAGACTTGCAAGCTTACCATTGCCTCTTGAACAAAATAATGTAGGTTTTAATAAAGGTTTTAAAATATAAAATACAAGTTTTTATAGGCTACTCGACAATAAAACTATAGGTTTAGTTTTTTTTAGATAAAATGTTGTATTTGAAGAGACAATTTATGTACATGATGAATGCATATTATCAGAGGCAAGATGGGACGTGACGGTAGCAAAAAAACTGTTAGCGACAAACAAACATGCACGGGAATTGCAAATTTGAATATTACAGGTTTTTATAGGTTTCATTGGCTTTTTAAAAAAAATTATGATTGAAAATTCAATAGGTTCGTATAGGTTTTATAGGTTTGCCTGGATGCCTGGACTTCCCCAGCAAACGCTATGCGCTGACGGAAGTGTTGACTGGAGATTGAGGCAAATGTCGTTATCGCTGACGAAGTGTTGAACTTGGAGATTAAGGCAAATGTCATTATCGTGCAGACCCCCCCCCCCCCCCCCCTGTTAATATAACGATACAAATAGACTTGAATCGTTTATAAACATGATGACAATGACCTTGCAATTAATTGAATTGACACAATCACGGACTTAAAAAATAAAAAAATGGAGTATTCCAAATATAATTTACTTGAAAATATCAGCTCTAGAATAAACTTTATTAGGCTTTAAATAAAAAAAATATATATAAAACTAGAACGGACTCCCAGGGCCCGTCTTTAGTGTGTTGAGTGATGTGGACAAAAATCGGCTTAATATTTTAAACATAGCGGTGTATTGGTCTTCCTTATGGGCCTGAATCCTAAATGTTCAGGATATGAGCAATAGAGTAAGGAGACTAGTTAAAATATATCTTAACGTGTTTTCCTTCCACCACCATCGCCGGTATTGGCCAACATTCATTCAATACTTGTCTAAGATGTACCTCGTACAGAGCACTGGAAATTGGGATGTGTCTATGCCAATCACTGCCATGGTTATAGAGAACCAATGATCAAGCTGACCCTATCCCATTCAGCTGTGGTACAGAGGATGTAAGCCTACCCACCAAATGCCGGTTAAATGTTCAGCGTCGCAGCCCACGGCTGCTTCAATGCCGGTCAATAGTGTACGACGCCGACCCAGCACTACTCCATCACTGGGTTAGCTGTGTACTTTGCGCAAACACTTGGCATTCATCAAATGTTGTTTCATTGTTGAACCACAGTCTTTGACGCTGGAAACAGCATGGTGAACCGTGTTTTCTGACTGCTGCATAGGAGTGATTTTTAATGCAGGTGACCTATTTCAATCCCGACGCCAGATAACGCAATATATTGGCCCAATGCTTATGTAATGCTGGGCCACTGTCTGCGACGCTGGGCTAACATTATTCAAACCAAAACCCTTGCCACTGCATTTAATCGTATATGTTCTCTGAACACTTGCTTAACCAAGGGACCTATATTGGGACATTAGGACAGGTGTGCAGACATATCAACCGTTCCCCACACACAACACCCCTGTATCCCCTAAATATGACACAATCTCAGGTAAAATAAATTCAACAGGCTACCGGCCTGCGGCATGGCCTAATTATTGTACAAATATGCAATTGTAAATAAAATTGTGAACATTAGTAGGTCATGTCGAATACAGGTGACCAGCATCCATGCTACGTTTGACAACCAGAAAAAAAAAAATATATACACTATAATTTGAGTGTTAAAATATAATTTTAATATACATACTATATGTAATATAGCTTTGCCGCACAAAAATCAATAGCTATTAGCTCATTTCATCTTTTTACAAAATATGAACGAAAATATATTTATGATGCTATATGAAACATAATTATTGTTACAACTAATAATTAGTAGGGTAGCGACGTGATTTTTCTAGCCTACTGGCGGCTGCTATCCTGAGCAAAGACGAAAATATTTTTTTAATAAATTTTAACATATTTTCCCTTTGACAAGCGTACATAAGTAGCTCAAAACGCTTTTCCACCTGAATTCTCATAGTTATAATTTTGTTTTTTTTGCTTTCTATTTTATCTTTAATTAACTCCTTCTTACTTAATATTATATTTTGTATTTTTTTCTGCGGTTTAATATATGTAGGTTGGGAGGTGGAAAATGTTTGAAATGATAGTTTACTTGTAATTTTGTGTTGAAATCATAACGGAAATAACACAATTACATTGAATTATTTATTTTCCAATACATGTATACTTAACACTATGTTACCCTTCATATAAATAGTACATAAGTGTATACGTTATTTCTGTTCTTTCTTTGTACTCAAAGTCTTTATCTGAGTCAGTTTCTGAACCAAATATTTTTCGGAGCAAAGCTCCCTTTCATCTTCATCTAATTTGTCCTGTAGAAATAAATGTAAAACATGTATGTGATATTGTAATTAGACGTTGATAAATATAATAATTCTAACAAGAATATAATTTTGCATTACTACTTTGATGTATACGTAGAATATATAAATTAGATCAAAATGAACTAGCAATATGATAATGCTGTCTACTGGTGGTGTCAAGATAAATTCAGAACAGTGAGAACGAATCCTATTTTGCAGTAAACAAACTGCAAAGAGATGACCCGTTTGGCTCCTAATTTGCATAATCTCCCTTTCTAAATACGCGTTTTTGATCATTCTGGAACTGTGAAATTATTCTTAGTATGCAATGACCATATTGTGCCGCGGAATATTCACAATAATGGTAATACTCACATTTTCATCCAAGTCTGTGTCGAGTCCATAGCTCATAAATGTAAATTTAGATGATAAAAATGGTATTGTTATGTATCCTCGACAGTCAGTTCAACTCGTACATAGGAAGCAAACATATTTTATATTGCATGACGTAATGGCAAAAGATGATCATTATAATTGATCGCCGTTTAAATTCTAGTGCAATGTAGACATGACAGATGATCGATCGACGATTGTGACCTCGTAGTCTATATTGCAGTCCAAACAAACGATTAAGCTACCTGTTTGCCGTTTATTAAATTGTTGCAATAACAAATCTTTTTAGATGGATATTCGCAACTGATTTAACTGGTAAGATTAAAGTTTGTTTTAAACATGACGTTTGTGTGAGGAGCGTACCAGTGAATGAAACAGTGTCTGTTTCATTTAATATATTTTAGGAAATGGATTCATATAAAAACATACATAAACATAAACATATACATCATATAGCTGTTACATACCACTGGGAAGTTTTTTTTAAATTTAATTCCGATGTTATCAACCCCTAAATAATAATGGCCACTAACGGATATATGCTCGGCGGACCACTGCAAACCTAGGAAAACAATTCCACTACTATTTCGATTTTAGCAAAAATGATCAGAAATATCAATTATCTGATTATCGTTTTTACCGATGAAAAATCTTCAAATAAACACCAGTAGGCGCATGTGATGTAACAATAAACACGCACAGGTTTGCTTTGAAACGTGAATTTCAATATTATCTTACTATGTGTTATAACGTAATTACTACAATGTATATAACATATATAAATGTGATTTGTGATATATTATTCCTATATGTCATAATGTTGTGAATGATAAGTTTAAAATCGGTCAAAGTATCTTAGCACAAGTTGAGATACAGTAATCCGTTGATAAAAAACATCTAAAACGGAAGTGTTTCTATTTTTTGTATCATCTACGCAACCTTGAATATGTTAAGACCCCAATAATCCTTATCAAATGTGATGTTATGTTTTTCCTACATGGTCCAAGCAGCCTTCCTTCTCTGCATTATCTTCTTTCCGGATATATTTCATTCCATAGTACTGTAATTGTCTATGATTTCATGCTAACCATATGATTTAATCATGTCTTGTAGACAAAAGAAAGAAGAAACCTCAAGTGGCTGAGAGTAAGAAGAAAAAGATGTGGACGAAGTGGACGAAGCAGCAAACTATCCTCATATATCGGATCATTTTAAAAAGTACATTATTCGATATGCTGATTCTCGTGAATTGCCATCAAAAACAGAATGTAAGCAATTTTTAACAAAGAACGGTATAAAGAGAAGGACTGCAGATGAGTTGTATTACAAAATATACAATGACGCTAAAAATTATCTAGAGTTTAAAATATACATAGAACCTTAAAAAAATTAGCACATTTCAATTATCCTTGGTGAGTATCGAGTCTTAAAACATATGTTACAATTTGGCAGTCTAGTGTTTAGACGTACGATGTGCTATACGGGCCGTGGTGGAATTGAACATTTGCAGGCGGTAAATTCATCATGAAGCAAAATACAGTTTCATCAAGTATCGAAAAGTGATGAGTACCTTGCCCCGGGAAGTGTACTTACTACTTTTATACATTACTACTTTTATACTAAAAAAGGCAGTCATACGTTAACAGGTTAAGAACACGCTGACTCCATCATGCGTGTAATTATACAAATTAGAAGTGTTACATTACATTATATGAATCTAGATTCATTTTTATTATAATAGTTCTACTTATCAAGTTTTGGTTATCGCTGGGTTGGAAATGTATAAAAGTTCAATATCACTTAATCAAACAATCTAATATTTTTTTATTCTGTATAGATCACGGTCATAGACACTTAACGCAACTGTAATAAGGTGACTGTACATTTAGTATGATCTTATTTGTTCTCGCATGTTGAATTGTATCGCTTTATCAATATTATAGCAGAAATGCATAGCACAAATGTCACCCGATCTGGCAACACGAGTTGTAAGTCGCACTTTGACAATAATAATCATTATTATAAAAATGGGGTCGAAATGAACATTAATGTTATTTCTTTAATTTTGATCCAATTGTGTGCTCTTTTAAAACTGTGTACAAATTGCCATTTTGAACTTCAAAGGCAATTTACTCGAAAAATGACGCAATTTCATGTTTCTGTGAGTTGGCGGAGTCACATTTTCGGAGCTAACCATACCATGCTATAGAGCTGTGTGCTATACCATTTTAAAGGTAATTCAGGATCTGTTAATATCTCCGATATTTAAATATGTACGACTCATTCTGCTAGATCGGGTCACAAATTTAAATCAATTGCAGTTCCTCTGTAATGATACATTTATCTTATGAAACACTTTCTGACCAATCATGCCATAATTATGCAGTAAAGAGAAAGAGAAAACACTATTGTCAAATAAACTGAAGCCCTTTGGGCCATACTTTTAGTGGACAATACTTATTTTTAAAACAACAAAGATATTTTTAAAGGAACATGCCCACGTTTAAAATCATCCAAAAATCGGTGATTTTATTTTAGCTTAATAATATGACCATATGATGTAAACAAAGTTTTTTAATTTTTGTGCTGCGCATTCACCAGTTAGGCTAGATATAGAGACGAAATCCCTGATTTCTAATTATTGACAACCATGTCAAAAATAAGAAATACAGGAATTTCGTAGCCTAACTGTTAAGTGCTCAGCACAAAAATTAAAAAACTTTTGCAGTTCTAGTCTATGGACATGTTTACATCATATGGTCATATTAATAAGCTAAAATAAAATCACAGATTTTTTTTTATTTCAGACCTGGGCATGTCCCTTTTAAGTGGTCAAACTTATGGAACTTAGTTTGTATTTTTAAAAATAATTATCTTAAATCTTCGACGAAATTAGCTTTATTGTGTCAGCCGTACATGAAAACTTTGTATGTTTGTTCGGTGTGCCATTTCTGCAGCCTAGCAAGGCGAAACGCATAATAAATGTGGTAAACTTACTAATGTATTAAGTGTTGTCAATTTTAGTTATGTGTCTTTTTCCATCATAAAAGCTTACTTTTGTGAGCATTTCCAGCCTGAACCACTTGTTATTAAACACAAGTAGTACATATTTTCATCCCACGAGTAGTACATATTGTCATCCGAAGTTAATAGGCCACATTATGTTTTTTTCTGTCATTATGATTTGTTCTGGACATTGTGTTTCAGCAATGTTTCATACTTATTGAAAATGACATTAAAACCTAATATCCGAAGTCCCCATCAGACGCAATAAGTTGAATCAATGTTGGTTTAACGCTGGTCCAACATCGTAGAAGGTGGACTAATGTCAAACCAACATTGATTCAACGTCGCAGCAACATCGTTTACTTTGTACGGCGTGATATTTGGGCAATACTAGTATACACTAGAGTAGCCATGCGTGATACCAAGTACATGCCCCACGAAAACAGTATACGTTCAGTTTAAATGCCCCAGGAATATAGTACACGTTCATTTTACATGCCCCACGGATATAGTAGCCTGCACGTTAAGCATACATGCCCCACGAATATAGTATACGTTCAGCTTACATGCCCCACGAATATTATATACGTCCAGTTTACATGCCCCACAAATAGTGTATACGTCCAGTTTACATGCCCCACAAATATTATATACGTCCAGTTTACATGCCCCACAAATATTATATACGTCCAGTTTACATTCCCCACGAATATTATATACGTCCAGTTTACATGCCCCACGAATATTTATACGTTCAGTTTACATGCCCCACGAATATTTATACCTTCAGTTTACATGCCCCACGAATAATATATACAAATCAAAAGCACAAATAATTAGCATGTGTCATAATCCAGACCAAAGCTGGTTCGTGAAAAGGGAGCCGGGCTGCTGAGGAGCTAGGTTGGGAAAGCCAGATAAAATAGGCGTGATTCTGGAATGTTAAAATTGTTTGGGCATTACGTATGGGCACATGCAGAGCGTCCCATAAGGCTGGACCAGCAGCTCTTCACCCAGTCTTGTATTTATATGGGGAACAACAAATCTATTTGAATTTTTAGAGCGTAGATATTTTGTGCATTTTGGCCAAACATGTAAATCAACTAGATGTGCAAGTTGGTTGTCTTTAAGATTTTCGGAAAGTTACTTTGCATATTTTAAAATAAATGCGACACTTGACAGAAAGCCAATGTAATTGTTTTCGAATAGGAATGGAAAGACTAAAACGTAGGGGAGGCCTTGGTGACCACTCTAGCAAGGCAGTTTTGAGCGGTATCCTTTTCTGGTATATTGTGAAAAAGTGAATTGCAATAATCTAACTTGCTGCTGACCAGTGCAACTGTAATCTGTTTGCAAGAGCTAAAGGCAGATATTTTTTTCGAAACGTTCGAAACATTCAGTTTAAATGCCCCACGAAAATAGTAAACGTCCCGTTTACATGCCCCACGAACATACTACACGTTCGTTTTTTATGCCCCAGAGATCGAATACCCCATATTTCTACCACGTTCTGTGCCTCACAGACACTTTACACACAAACCTGTCTCGTATGTATGTATGTGTGTGTGTGTGTGTGTGTGTGTGTGTGTGTGTGTGTGTGTGTGCGTGTGCGTGCGCGTGCGCGTGCGCGCGTGCGTGCGTATATATATATATATATATATAAATATATATTTAGTAGGGGAGCCACGGCACTTTTAATCAACCGAACGAGTGGCAAAGGTCTGATAGTTGATACCACCTCATCAAATGGTCCTCTATTCAGAAGCCCATTTCTTACGAGTGCCGGTTGGTGCGAAAAGTTATTTTTATACGTTTTTTCACTTTTTGCGACCAAAAAAAGGCGTAATATTTCGATTTTTTGACTGTCACTCATCACAATATATCCCAACTGACCCAAAAATATAATAAACACAATTAAAGAGGTTTTGGTAAGCATTAAGCCGAAATTTAGTGACAAATTCTTCAATTTGTATGAAAAAAATTTCAAATTTCACTATTTTCAGAAAAGTTCAAATAATTTTAAAAATTACAAAAAAACTGGAATAGTGTCTCATTATACCCTAAAAACTCTAAATTCTATATGGTATTAAGATAAAAAGATTTTTTTCAATATATAAATATATAAAAACCAACTGAATATGATGCTATTACCCCTACCCCCGAATTTTCAGTTTTCGCGACAAAAAATAATATAAAATTAGGATATATATATATTTTTTTTAGGAATTTTTTACTCATTGTAAATGATCACAATTTTATCATATGTGACTGAAATATATAAGAAGCACAATTACTGATCTATTGATAAGCATTAAACCGCAATGTAGAAGCAAATTATTCTTTTTTCATGAAAAATGAATAAAATTAAACTATTTTAAAAAAATGTTCAAAATAATGTTACAAAACCATAAAATAATGTCCTATTGTACTTTCAAATGATTTCTCGGCTATATGGTATTAAGACAATAATATCCTAAGAATATGTAAATATAATAAAATAGACTGAATATGATGCTATAATATTACCCGTGCCCGTCGGACCGTCGGTTAGTATTTAGTTTACGCGACAAAAAAAGGAATATCATAATAAATACATTATTAATTTTTTTTCTCACTGTCATCATCATGATATTCCATAAGTGAATTCCCATGTTGTATATGGTTATAAAAAACCCATCATGTACAAAAAATTACACAAATATGATAAAACTTAGGAAATGGAAATGATAACCTTTACACTTACTGGTTTATTTTAATTTCATCAAAAATTTCCCAATCGCTTTCAACAATAATATGAAATAATATATGATCAAATAAAATATTCCATGCAATTAGCGACATAACAAAATGTAATATCCCTCATCCCCACTATTTTAGAAATAATAACTTTCAATGAACATGGTGAATAGAAAACAAAATCTGTTTTTACATATATGTACTTCTAGATTTTTTATTGCAGCAAATATAACATTCACTCGAATAAACTGAAATTATACTTCATATGTATATAACACACATAGTTCAGTAATAAATGTCATCAGTGCCTGGCTCACATGAATCAGCATTGTAAGCATCATCATCATTGTCTTCACATTCTAGATTTTGATTAGTCAACCTCCCGGACAAAATTTCAGGACCCTGCCTCCCGTAAAACCAATATATGGAGTATCTCCCATTTTTCACTTCTCAACCATTTTTTTCCACATTCCACAAACAAGTATGCTTGTTTATCGAGTTACGCGAATTACGGAAACAGTGATTTGTTATTTTTTTTTTTTTTGTAGAAGGAACAGCCTTACAGGGAGAGTAGAGTGATGCTTAACATCCTTTTAACTTTCATAATGGGTTTTATCATCATAAGGCTTAAAACTTTTCTGGCAAATTTAAAAAACGACATAAAATTACTAATTGTTGACAACTTCCATACATCTTACATACACATTCCTCTAATGTAATGTTCATTGTAATTGAGTAAATGGTCATTAAGGATAAAAATATAGGGGGACGTACGTGACATAATTGTGGTTTTCAGATATATATTTATTAATTATTTCACTTGTCAGATATATAATGTTCTTTACATACACATTTTTCTGCTCAAAAGCTTTTAAGCTTTCTCATGTGATTGGAAACAATTTAAATATAAGCTTGATATTTTGTAAACATCTATTTAGGTCAATACAAAATACAAATTCATTGTGAATACAGTCATTGTGTATTCAGCGTCAATTCTAACAGTGACATGGCAGATGTTCCACTTGAAGCCTAATTGAAAATAAAATAAAAAGTCAGGTTCAATAATTATTTTGTAAGAAAAAAAAACAGCCAAGTCGATTTGTACCTTACACGGATGTTGTACAGCGCTTGCCATATTACGACAAGGGTTGCTACATGTAATTAAGCCCTCAGAAGTTGAGACTTATAGAGGGTATACGTAATACAATCATTCCTATATACAACTGAGGTTTACATCTGCAAACTGCAGTAATGATTTATCCTCAATAAAACTGGGTTAAGGGCATTAATATTCTACCAACTGATTCAGAAGAACAATTTGTCAGGTTTTCATCATCCCAGTCTGTCAGACAGATTCATTCTGATGTACCAGTAAAATTCATAATAAATTTTATCTTCTGAAGATGTCTTTTTCAGTTGCAGCTGCGCTGCATCTCCAGGGACACTAGCCTGCCCTGGACTGGCTGTGCTAGTAATTATGCCCATCTGGCTGTCCACATAAATTTATCTTGTGGTGTGTGACCTGGTGATCATAAAGGTATCAAATCTGACACAATTTTCAACTTTTGAGAACTTTGTTTGCACTTATAGCTCAATATTTTCTGATTAAATGTACTGAATAAGTAGAGATAATTATTAACTGGTAGTCGATGTTTGAAGATAAACAGCCAGCTGGTATTTAAATTTGATCGCTTCAAGAATGATATCAATTAAAAACTTAGTCTTGAAATTAAAAACATAAAAAAACATAAAAAACATTCAATTAAAAACATATTTCTTGAAAAAACACATTCTTTTTGCAACAGGCCAATATTATTTTAATTATTTTTGAAAAAAGTGCAATTTTATACATTTTTTTATGAAAAGAAGAAGAATTTGCTTCTAAATTGCTGTTTAATGCTTATCAATACATCAGTATTTGTGCTTATTATATATTTCAGTCACATATGATAAAATTATGAGTAAAAAATCCCTTAAAAATATATATATATATCCTAATTTGTTTTTATTTTTTGTCGCGAAAACTGAAAACTCGGGGGTAGGGGTAATAGGATCATATTCAGTCGGTTTTTATATATTTATATATTTAAAAAAATATTTTTATCTTAATACCATATAGAATGGGGAGTTTTTTGAAGGTATAATGAGACACTATTCCAGTTTTTTGTAATAATAAAAATAATTTGAAATTTTCTGAAAATAGTGAAATTTGATTTTTTTTCATCAAAATTGAAAAATTTGTCACTAAATTTCGGCTTAATGCTTACCGAAACGTCTTTAATTGTGTTTATTATATTTGTGTTATGAAAATCACTAGTTATCGTATCATAATGCAAGCTTAATGATGGATCTACCGGTTTTCTTGTTCTAGTAAATATTAAATACGGTACACAGTTATCTACTTTGCACAATTTGTTTTCTATGTATCAGAAAAAAAGATAATTAGATGATTTGCAAGTATGTTTACCACTAACGCCATGCGCTATGAAATCCCCCCACTGACTGCAACTAATTATGGGCTGCAAAACCACAGGGAAAAGACTAGTCAGGGGCTGCATATATATACAAAACTGACTGGAAATGGACTTGCAAATGTCTAGTCATTGTTGTTTTCTTTTTGAAAATGTCAATAGTTCAATTGAGGAGGATGTGACAGAGGACTAATTAATTAATTGTGCTTATTTTCAGTGGCGGCCATTTCGGATTTATTTTACTGACATCATGAATAAAAAAAAAATTTCAATAACCACTCATTTAATTTTATAAAATATACATGCGATATTGTATTATTTTAGTAACGTTTACCTTGTAGAAAAAAATTCAAGAACCCTGAAAAGCGTACATTTTGTATTTGATCTTCATTCTGTCCTATAAATTGCTTTTGAAATGTCATATAAATATGGCCTGGCCCAATAGTACCCCCCCTCCCGACAGTTGAGCTTAAGATCTGTTCTTGGTGATACTAGAGACCTTCTAGGCCTACTACAAATTGGTGAAAAAATCCGTCTGCCCTCTTGTAGTTCTAGCTTCAGACATATTTTGACAAAAATGCCCTGTGCTGCATAATTGCAGAGTGAATTACAGAATAATCGCAGAAACATTGAAGATTTACCACGACATAAACAACTCTTCACTTTGTTATGTATATGTTATAACGAAGAAAACTGTACGTGAATGCCACCTTTTTTATAAATGTGGTTTGAAAATCTTTTTTTATTCATGTGATTTGAAAATATTGATACCAAAACCAAGTAATTATGACAAGCTCGCCCGGTGCTGATTTAGCGTTGGGCCAGCATCGCAGACATTGGCCCGGCATTGTTCCGGCATTGCCACGTTTTTGCTGGGCATTACTTAGCCTAACATTTTAAAACTCATGTAATTTTTTTCGCACAACAGCTTGACGTCATTGACACACTTCGTTGATCTCTAGCAGATTTAAAGTGCATTACTGATATTAATTTGCGCATTAAATCTACCTGCAAAAGTTAAAATTATGTTGTATTTTGCTTGTATTGTGATGCTATCGTCTTCTGTTTTTTTTCTTGTCAGTTTGATGATGATAGTTTATGTGATCAAACAATTTTTTTTAACGTATAACCATATATGTGAAGTTCAGTTCAACGTGTTTTATTTTACCATATTGTATATTATGCGTAACCATGTAACGTAGACTAGTTTTTCATCATTGTTTACTGACATTCATGTATGTTCACTGTACAAGTAGTCCTATATGGATCCTGTTACATAACCACACCTTTCTATCACTATGTGGTTGCATTCCATTGTAATATTGCTGTTGCTTTTTTCTATTTGTTTATTTTCCAATGTTTTCTGATTTTATATTTTGGTCATCTGTTGCCCCTAGTTATATTTATTTGTGGTTTCACGCAAAATGGTTGTGGGCGCGTGCAGGTGACATTGAGTCAAATCTCGGCCCGCCCTATAATAACAATAACATAACCCTTGCATCCCTAAATGTACGTAGTTTAACGTCACCCACTGGCAATTATGTGACAAAACTCGACCTGATTAATCTTCACTGCTCGTCTAATAGCATTGACATAATTGGCCTTTGTGAGACATAGTTGGACGACACCATTCACAATAACGACATTCTCATCCCTGGATATTTACCACCAGTGAGGATTAACTGGAACAGACACGGAGGGGGCGTTGCCGTTTATATTGGTGACATCTTAAATGCTAAAAGATGTCCCCTACTAGAACCACGATGCACGATAATTTTTCGCATTACATGATATGTTTCTTTTATAGACCTTCAAACACACCTGTCGCTGATTTTACTGATGGCATTTCATTTATTTTATCTCGAGCTGAAGCTGGGGCATTTTCAAACTTTTTCTTTCTTGGTGACTCTAATAGTAAAAACAAAGCATGGTGTTCATCTGATAATACTTGTCCTGCTGGCAACAATTTTAAACTTTTTTTCGCGGATAGTAATTTTATACAATTAATTGACTCGCCCACTCACTTTAGTGCCTTTTCACATTCATGTATCGATCACATTTTTACTAATATGTCATCACATATTATACCCGATAGCGGTGTTTTGCCCCGTGACGTCTGCTTCGACCACTCTCCTGTTTTCGTTAATATCCGACTTAATTCAAACATTCAAAATAAATCTTACAAGAGAAATGTTTGCAATTTCAAGAATGCAGATTTTGACAAATTTCGCACAACTCTTCAAAATATATCTTGGAATGAAATTTTATCGAAAATTGACGTAAACGAGACAACTTCTATTTTTATGGAAAATATAATTTAGGCAGCAGAGGCATGTATCCCTCGATACGATATTATCGTTAGGCCTAAAGATAAGCTCTGGTTTTCAGGTGACCTAAAGCGATTAATTAGGCGCAGAAATAGAATGTTTCACCGGTGGCGCCGAGAACCTGATAATTTAAGGTTGCGTCATTTTTATGTCGAACATCGAATTCTCACTGTTGCAAAAATAAGGTCATCCAAAATTGAGTACAAACTTGGCTTTTTTTCAAAAACTAAACGAAATGAATTTAAGCAACAGTAAATCTTGGTGGCATACATGTAAAACATTAATGGAGAGGAAACATGTTTTTGTAATACTAGCATACCGACTAAAGCTGTAGAATCGTCGGTAGTCTTTAAAATTTTAAATACTTTAAATATAAATAAAGCAACTGGACCAGACCAAATTGGTAACAGTATCTTAAAAGAATGGAGTCGTGTTTTGGCAGAGCCTTTATCTAAACTGTTTAGCATTTGTATTCGCTCGGGCATTTTCCCAAGCGCTTGGAAACGGGCACATCTCATTCATTTACATAAAAGTGTTGATTTAACCCCTTGTAATAATTATAGGCTCATTAATCTCTTGTCATCTGTTTCAAAAATATTCGAAACAGTCATTTTCAAACATACTCACCTGTTTTTGAAATAACACAATCTGCTCTCAGAAAAACAATCAGGTTTTATTCCAAGGGATTCTACGGTAAACCAATTAACAAAAATATGTCACGAACTTTTTCTGAATTTGATAAAGGCAATGAAATATGTTCGGTTTTTCTAGATTTCTCCAAAGCTTGTGGTAAGGTTTGGCACAAAGGTCTATTATATAGTTGGTGTAAATGGATCCTTTTTTAAATTAATGGCAAGTTATCTTGGAGGTAGGGAACAACGTGTTATAATGCAAAACGCCGAATCAACGTGGAGGCCGATTACAGCTGGTGTTCCACAAGGATCGGTCATTGGACCACTTCTTTTTCTTTTATACATAATGACTTGTGTGATGACATAGAATCAGTGATTTATATTTTTTGCTGATGACTGCTCACTTTTTCATAAAATGAACAAAAACTGTCACAAGTACGTTAAAACACTAAATAGAGACTTGAAAAAAATATCAAAGTTGTGCAAAGACAGGCTTTTTATCCTTAATCCACAAAAATGTGTATGCATGCTATTTTCAAGAAAACAAATACCAACTTTATTGCCCCTATTATTCTAAATGGCACCAATTTAAAGTCGGTTTATTCTCACAAACACCTTGGTTTAATATTAACTAAAAAGATGACATGATCTGAACGGTGTGCGGACAGTAAGTGCCAGGGATAAAAAGTAACGGACAGAAAGTAACAGTTTTCACTAGGACAAGAAGTAACAAGGATAAAAAGTAACAGTTGATAATTAATGCTAAAATAAGATGTTTAATTTGTCGATTTCTCATTTATTGACGACTGTTTTATAATGATCAATAAGTTAAAATATAAAAATGTCAAAATTGAACTTAAAAAACGGGTTTCTGCTTGTATTTTTGTTGCATTGATATAAGGACGGCGTTTGCTACATAATGTAACCAACTATTTCTACAAGTAAAAATAATTGAATAAAAAAATATTTTTTATTTACGATTTATTTCACTCTATTTGGTGGTTATTTGTGGTGTAAAAATGACCCAATTGGATTAATATATTGTGAATATCATATAGATGAATCGGCCTGCGAAATAGCTATAATTTCTTTCTTGCTAGCCCGTGCTAACAGTTTATTTCGCAGTAAAAATGAAATTAAACAATTTGACAAAAAACATTTTATTTTTTATATAAAAGGTACAACAGTCAACATATCATAGCAAAAAATGTATTTTGACATACAAATAATATATTTAGCACGTCATTCAAATATACATATGAAAAAATATTGATATAAATCAATATATGGATACGAATCAATAACAGTATGATAATATTGTCTTTTAGTCACTCAAACGTTGTCAAAGTCAACAGTATTGGCGGGATCACAAAGTAACACTTGTTCAAAGTAACACTTTTTTGAAGTCAACAGCATCGGCGGAATCACAAAAGTAACACTTTTACAAAGTTTCACTTTTTCAAAGTCAACAGTATTGACGGGATAACTAAACAATTTATTAATAATTGAGCAGTTTATGCACTTCCCTTTTGCTACGGGA
Organism: Flabesymbios commensalis; assembly: GCA_964017125.1. Lineage (NCBI taxonomy): Eukaryota > Metazoa > Annelida > Polychaeta > Terebellida > Flabelligeridae > Flabesymbios > Flabesymbios commensalis. Next base: position 64,160,620 of record OZ024908.1, read on the forward strand.
AATCACACACATTTAAAGAAAAATCATAGCATGTTTATCAACTTGATGCGCTATAAGAGCGTCCCTAAGCGATATAGCAAATTACCGCTTTTTTTTATTTGAGAGAAATTCAGCTGAATAAAATTTAATTATATTCAATTATATGAAGCCAGTTACCGGAAAATTATACTTAAAGGGTCCTAACTACATAGATCACACAATTTGGCTTTAATGTTTCGGTTCAAAGG